>JBCJKH010001859.1:38779-52722 GCA_039877255.1 Loriculus beryllinus
GCTACTTCCCTCTTGTTCCTGATTTATTTAAAGTCACTTCTGTGACTGACAGTGTTAGCTGTTATTAGCTCTTTGGGAGGTTTGTGTTTGCGGCGGTAGTCCCGGAAATCCTCTAATTTCTTCTGCATAGCCTGCATTGTTTTTTCTGGAGTCCTGTTTTCCAGCCAAGGAATTGTCCGGCGAATCCATTCTAAAAGCTTTCAAACCAACACAAACAGTTGAAATAAAGGCAATGGAAAAGCAACCAAAAAAAGATCATATTGAATGCACAAATCCTAACTGAGTTTGCTCCATTTTAATATTAATGACTTCAGTTGGTATTAGTGCCTTAAAGGCAAGTAAGCATAATGCTTCTAAGGCTGAGCAATACCCTTGTAACTAGTTTTCCCAGACATTCTACGTATTTCTAGAAATATCCCAATTTTCAGAAGATGAACACACAAGTAAGGTGTCCCTAGCTATCTATTCAAAACCTGAGTTACCCAAAATCACTTGCCACTTTCAAAACTATTGGTCATGATGTCCCAGGTAGTCAAAGTTACGTGATCAGTACAGACACCAGCCAAGTAACTCAGGTCATATAAAAACGTTCACTCAGAAGTCAGTCAGCACCAGCACGATGCTACTGTCTTTGTGTCTATGATCTCAGTGTGGTTTTGCATGTTATGCATTGAACACAAGCGAGCTCTGACTTGTGCACTACACATCTGTAGTCCTGACTTGACAATTTGCCATTTACCAAGAAAGGACAGGAGGGGAACAACATGCCCCCTTTTTCATTCACTGCTGCCTGCGTTCACAGGCACTTTGTGAACACCCTGACTGACCCTGTCTGAGGGAGCTTTACAGTGCACAAAGCCAACAGGCTTGCTTGGAGTGACAGGAACCTGGATGGTCCACATGTGGACTAGGATGGCTGCCTCTGGGTGTTTCAGTGACAGCAAGTTTGGTTTTGGGGCAGACCGATGACAGTTCTCAGAACACCTTTTGGGCCCATTAATGAGACCGAGCGATTTGCTGGAGGTCACACAGAAAGTCTATGGCAAAGGAGTCACTGAACCCTGACACCTTGGGCATCTGAGATTTGTACCTTACCACTGCAACATTTACCCTTATAGTGTCTTCACTTTGCTGTCTTGCAGAGAGTGCATGAATCTCTCAGTACTTTACCAATATAATTGTAACCACATTACAGATATCAGCTGTCTTTACCTCACTTGCTAGTCTCTCATACTCCTCCATCAACCTCTCATTTTCCTGATTCACAGCAAGCACCTTACAGATCCGGTTAGCTGCAGTCTCAGCCTGTAAAACACAGCAAATAAACAGGACATATTCATGAACACATTCTGAGCAGGCTACAGGCTTGAAGAATGTGGCTGCTGAAAATAAAAATCACATTGGTTTATAGCTGTTGATTTGTGCTCCTGGGTTACTTGGATGTATATTTAACCTCCTTCCATAGTCACAGATTCCAGTGGCCTTATCATACAAGAGGAATTGTGCACTGCCACTACAGTCATCTAATAAATCTTTTACTTTCAAAGACAACTTAGGCCATTCCTAAAGTTATCCCATTAGGTTATTTTTTTTTAAATCACACCAAGAAGTATTAGGTTTGTTAGCTACATTGGAAAGACACCACATGCAATTCAGGAGTCCCAGACCACTTTATATCTGCACATCATATGTAAATATACCCTTGAGAATATATGCAGCTGAACCACTGACAGCAAATCTTTTCATGTCTCCTGCCAAATTTATTTGTGAAGACACTGTGTAGCTCTGCCATGTTTAACATTTCCATTATTAGTTACAGGTCACACTTTCATACAAATGTGAGTCTGGAGTACATCTAATCAAATAAATATCTGTGGAGACTCCCGTCTTACAGAGTATTTGGAATCCCCCTTTTGCATGAACAGCAAAACCTTCATACCCAGAAGCAACAGGACACAGTGGCATAGCTGTAGAGAGTAGGGGGCCTACTAGACAGGAAGGGAAATTAAATCCTGAGGATGAAGCAAAATTTGCCTACTTTAAAAGTTCTTTTTTGGTTGGTTGTTTTTTTCCTACATAACTTGGTTTATGTCCATTTACAGGCTAGAACTGTATGAAGCAGAACAGTGGGAAGTGACACATTTGTAAGTGAGAATCCCATTCTGTATGACAGATCTGCTGTTGCTGCTCTTGCCTTTTATATTAGTACTTTGATCCACAAATAATTTTGCTGGATTAAGTGGGAAGCAGGCACAAATACTGTGTTGGATGTCTTCTGTGCCCTTCTGTGTTTTTAGACATCTTTGAAAATCTAGTCCTACATTACTGCTCAGGATGAGTACGTCTAGAATACTCTCCATCTCCAAAAGTCAAACATTCTTTAATGCATCAACTACATAAGATGTTGATGTAGCAACAAGCAACAACTCCATTTCACAGTATCTTCCAATATAGTTTTTCTGAAATAGTTTTTATAACCACCAAATAAAGACCCAAAGTTAGAAACAGAAAGGTCCATTGGAATTCAGGAAGTTCAACTTGCTACACAACATGTAACTAAAACAGGTTCAAGTGTTGGTTAAAAACAAGTATTAGTGCTCGAATAATACTTGCAATTGTTAATTAAAACCACAAAGAACTAAATTAGGGAGTTTTTAATACACTAGTGGAAATGTGAAATAACCAGTCAAAAACACAGCAACCTGAAGGGACAGTTGATACCTGCTCTGCTCCAGCAAAAGCATGGTAGAAGCAGGACACATATGTCATGATAGCTCTCTCATCAGGTTTGGGAGTGTTCACAATATCTACAAGAGGGGGTGAGAAATTAAAACAAAACCAAAAGAAAAAAAAATTAAAAATTGAGGAGTAGAAAACAGAATGCATAAATTAAAGCACAACTTATGTCATTGTGATTGTTTTCTCGTCCATAGCGCTGTGTTCTAGAAACTCTACAAAGCTGTAATAAATTTAGTGTTAGATTGATGGGTGCTGACAGAATAAAACGTACACTAGAAATTCAACACAAGCTCTTACAAAGAGATGGTCTTTTTTTAATAAGCTTGATCCTGCAGTATTGTCACAAAGGAAGTGGCCTTGGTTCTGCCAGGATTATTTGCACTAGAGCTGGCATGTATTCGTCTGGTGACTTGGATTATGTGTGTGTGTGGGGGTTATTAAGACACAGGAAAGCCAGACTACATTTTGATCTGGGAAAATGTTCTCTGGAAGTTGCATGTGGATTAGTTATAATCTTAGCATTGCATATCTGTATTGTTTATAT
This sequence comes from Loriculus beryllinus, assembly GCA_039877255.1. NCBI lineage: Eukaryota > Metazoa > Chordata > Aves > Psittaciformes > Psittacidae > Loriculus > Loriculus beryllinus. The sequence goes on from JBCJKH010001859.1 coordinate 42,063, forward strand.
TATTAATACCTGAAGTATGTTCAACTCTGAACAGCCTTGCTTTTTAGAATTTTCCCTCTTTTAATTATGACATGATTCCAGAGCTCTTCTGAGATGCCTGTGTATGACTCTGTGTCCATTTTGCATTGCAGAAACATTTTATGTTGCCATTTGTACTTACCATTAAGCATTTAACATTTTAAAACAATCCTGAAAGCATAAGAGAAGGGTTTATTTTCTGAGCATCTGTTATGATGATTTTGACATCTGTAACAGGAATAATATCCAGTAGGCAGGGAAACAATGGCATTCTGCTACTGTAATTGTTTTTTCCACTATGAGTTTATTTTCATCTTGCATTTTTATAGGTGTTTCAAATGAATGCACACAAATTCAGTTAACACAAGTTAAAGAGAATAATGTGCTCTATTCCATTCAGTAACCAGCTGTCAAAAACCTACTGGATATTATTAGTAAATATACAGAAAGATGAGATAGGAAGGTATGTTTCTATGGAGCAAATGGATAGACTACTACTGGGTCTACCGAGACAGCAGCTCACAGAGAAAATAGGCAACAGGAAATGAGCTCAGCTATAAGACACTGTTCTAGAAACTAGCGAGAAAAGGATCAGAAAAGGAAAAATTGCTGAAAGAAACAAGACAGAAGGTGAAGGATGAGATCTGATCCATCTTCTACAATTTCACCTTCTGAGCACCAGCAAATGCATGGTAGTAACAGGAAACATAAGTCATAATGGTTCTTTCATCAGGTCTGGCAGTGTTTACTACATCTGTGTAGAGAGAAGAGGGTTAACTGCTCAGAAATTCTCACAAGGTACTTCCATCAGATTATGCTGATGATGCCACCTCAGTGCTGTAAGGATTCAAAATAAATACACCATTATTCAGGTTGCATCTGTCTACTGATACCAGTGCAAAACTACCCAAGCTTTAGGAATCAGTAAATGGAAAAGATTGAATGCTCCCTGAAAGGGAAAAACACTTGAAGGCTGAGACTGTACCTCTACCTTCTGGTTTGTGAAAACTTCCAAGCAAATGGCATGGCTGGCAGATATACTGCATTCAGCTTCACTGCCACTCCAAAGCAAATTCATCTAAATCACTAGAATTATTCCAGAGTTAAACACAACCACTGACAGTCACGAAATAGGAGTGTGTATAGTGTACCTTAGCACAGGTTCTCCATGGCTGACAGGGTATTGACATATATTTGAAACCTGGATAACTCCTGCAGTGTAGAAATACATTTTGTGCTAAGAAAAGCTTGGACAGTAACAGTTTTGCAATCCCTGAACCACTCTGTCTTTTTGTTAATAGCATAAATCACAGGAGAGTTTGGCTTGGCTGGCTGGTAGCTTTGTCCCTATTACAGCAAGAAAGAAGTATAGAGGGTGCAATCAACATATGGATACATTGGTAAAAATGGACCTTTACAGTTCTTAGCAGAGAAAGGCAGAAAAAGGTGGTTTTACACCAGTTAGAGCTGGGTGATGAAGGATGCCAGTCAAGCTGTAAGGATTCCTGCCAATTTAAGGAGTGCGAAGATACTGGTGTGAAAAGACCCAGCAAGGAGGTGACAATTTCTTGTATTAACAGTGAGATTTCCAAGTTCTGGACCGAAGTATTTATTGATTTTGCATCTACTTCACATAGTTGTGAACTAAACATTGCAAAGTTTCCACTGAGAACACAGTGGAAATAAAGAGAGCAAAAAGTGATGGTGAATACTTAAAGGGTATTAGAAGCAGCATCATTTTACTTCTTCCTCTGCAAGAAGGAGAATAGTAAGATAAAGACTAGAATGTATAGAAAATTCTGTGAGGAGAAAAAAAGGTGTCATACATTGTATGTGAAGAGAAAAAAAAATTGAGATTCAATGGTAAGGAGGTAGCACTTCTGTATATTCCCTTGCACAGTATCTCAGAGTAAAATAATTAAGTATTACTTCAAATGGCAACTGCAGTTCCAAAGATCAAAACAATTTGTTTTGAAGCATAAAGGTGAAACCAAGAAACCTCTTCAATGAAGGGATTACAACCTGGATTTTCCAAATCATTCTGCACTGGCATAACTTTCCTGCCAAAGACTTCAAAAAGAGCAGACACTGTCAGTATGCGTGTTCTGGATAATTCCTGTATCACCACTGCTCTACTCACAAGCCACCAGAGCAGAGTCTGCATACTTGGAGAAGAAGACTTTGCACTAGTGCAGGCAAATAGCAGTATTTTGGCAGCATTTTTTGCCTGGAGCACAAAGGTTTGGTTGTCTTGAAGAAATTCCAGAATCTTTAATAAATATTTTTTGTTATTTGTCAACAAATTCTAAAGATTATTGGAGAAACCAAGTAGCAAACTACTGTTAAAACCATCACTGCAAAAGTTTACAGCTAAAATAAACAAAAAATTTGCTTCTTTCAACCTAGTTCTCTTCCATAGGAAACATGTTGTTAGTATATTTTCAAAGTTCTATACTTCTGTTTCTGTCCCTCTCACTTAAACATTTTAAAAAGAGAATATGCTTTAAACTGCTAACAGTTCTGTTTCCCTTTATTAGATATTTATTTCTTGAAGGCAAGGATTATCTTGTGATCCTGCATTTTACCCCAGTTATCACTGCTGGGGCTGAGATGTCTTGAGATGAGGGTCCAAAGTACTATAATAAATATAAACAATAGCAAACCACCAGGGTGAAATTATCCAATACATGGGGAACAAGAAGGAAAAAAATTGTTTGAAAACAAAGCAGGTTGCTCCATTATGATCCCAGCAGAAGGAATGTTGAAAATTTGCTAGTTACAAAAGATGTTTTACTATCTTCTACTAGTGAGGAACAGAAACTTCAGTAAGATACAACTCTCACCTTCTGCATCCAACATCTTAGGGATATCCAAATGCTTTTCAGCAATTTCCATGGCAAGGTTGATATTTCCTATGGGGTCATCCTGTATCAAAGAAGAAAAGACAATGAGTTAAAGATAGTCTTTCCTTGAAGCAAGACTACAGTATGTACACTAAAACTGACTCTGTTTTCCAAACTGGGAATTGGAGTCACAACTATTATTCTTCAAAAAACTGAGTCTAGGTGAACTTTTGGTTTATCTACTGCTATACTCTCAAAAGTAAACAGTAACAACCTATCATGTACGACTAGGACTCTGATACAAGTATATTCTGGAGGGGAACATAAATAACGTATGCAGTGTACACTCATGATTCTGAGCTAATTCTAAATGAAGTACAGCAGTAATGCATACAGTCAAGGCCACTGGTCCAGTAGGCTATACTAGACAATTCATCATAAATTTAATCCTGCATGTTTTATAGCTACTCAATGTTATGTTCTAATGATACAAATTCCACTGAGTTTTTGGTTGGTCAGGTGCGTGCATGAGAGAAAGCAAGCAGAGACAGAACAACTCTCCAGAAGGAGCAAAATTTCTCAGTTTTGGCTTGGACAGACCAATCTGTAATGGAAATTCCTCTGGGTTTGAGATTTTGGTTATGGTTTTTTGGAGGAAAGAGAAAGGAAACAGTGAGCACAGTTCAGATAAACAGCACATATTTCATATCTTACACTGCAAAGGAAGGCAGTGACAGATTCGGGCTTGTCTTAAGGCAGCCTTCCCGTATCAGCTTGGAAAGCAAACACCCTACATGAAATGGCAGTCCATGCCATTAATGCTTTCATTATTTTCACATATTCTGAACAATGCCAATGTCTACAGAGAGAGGATGGGAAAATAAGAAACAGAAGAGCAAAGCCAGAGATGTTGCATGGCACTGAAAAAACGTTAATTTGGTTTTTATGGGGAATTTCCAGGGCTTCCATTTGAATACAAACACTTTCTATAAAGGGATCTAGTCTCAAGCATACTTCTTACATTCCTTTGAAATAAACTTAGTAAGATTATTTGATATGGAATGACAGCAATTGCTCACGTTTCACAGAAGTCTGTTCCTCATGCACATACATATGTCAGGTATCATGTAAACATACGATACCAGTTAGCCTTTCCTTTGAAGGTTGCATGTTCAATAAAATAGATCATGAAGAACAGTTTACATTTTGAAACCTAACAATTTGGGTATAATAGAATACAAAGTCTCTAATTATAAGTTATCAATTTATCATCATTTAGCAGTTTCATGCATCACTGTAAGATAAGTTTCAAATGTGAAGAATATTTAAACCCCATGAACTTATGTTTTCTATTACATATGACACCATATGTAATAAAACATTTGTATGCACATAACTGTGTATACAAAAACTCTTACTGAAATTAAATGGGACAAAAATACACTAAATCTAAGTGAGACCTATTGACTAGCTTAAAACACCTTGCTTACAGATGTGTGATGAGCACCTCCCATTTGTGTGTTCGTTACTAAGTCCATGAGTAAATAGTGCTCTACTGGTAAAGGATTTGTTTAAAATCACAGAAACTTCTGAATAATTGGAGATCCCCATCATCCATCCTTTTAAACAAAACTACAAGCCACAGTAACTAAAACTCTCAGCTACAGCTAAAGAAATACCTCATTTAATTTGTCATAGTCAAGAAGACCAGGCCTGTGTCTATGGATAAGGGCGTTGAAAGCAAGGCCATCTTTCCAGCTACAGGTTCACACAAAACACATTGGTGAGAAAAGGAAAGGACAGCATGCAGGAGATAAGTAACCACGAAACAAGACACCAAGACAGCTGTTAATGTAACCAAAATGAGCAGTCAATCAAACCCAGCCAGGTCAGAAAAGCAAGATCTATTTTAGGGTTTTTCTGTATGTGCTTTATGTGCCACAGCGCGGCCTCAGTTTGAAACCTGACCTGTTCTTATTTTGGAAACCTCTAAGAGTGAAATAGTAATGCTGAAGCAGATCTGCTTATGTTCTATTCCCTTACTGTGAAGTTCTTTATTACTGTGTACCACTTTTAAAAGCATAAGCTCAATCAAACTAACTACTGTTTGTGCCATGCTTTAGCACATATATGCAGAGACAGGTAGCTGTCTCTACATTCATTCCACGAATATGTTTATCTGTAGGTAAGGTTATATATAGCATTAGAGACCAAGCCAGTGTTGATGATAGTTAATATTTTACCCTTTGGTTCAGATCTGCAGCTGTCTTCACAACTGCCTAAATTAAAATCTTGAGTGTTCGGGAGTCAGTTAATTTAATCTTCATCACTGCACACCTTGAAGACCCCAGCATAGATATGACATACATATAAAGCAAACTAAGTTTTCAAATTATTTTATTTCATTCATTTATCTTTTCCCTCATCAAAGGCTTTCTAATAACAGCTGATCCCTAGTAAAATCAGTATGTAATGGGAGTGCATGGAATCAAAAATACAGTCTATGATTTCCATTCTCTCTCATCAATAAGAAGTTACACTCAACAAATTAAACCCATGATTAAGTTTTCTGATTAACTGCTGTTTGTGTGAGACCTTAATATGCATTCATTCGAGGGAGCAGAAAATGGTGTGTATGAATTGAGAGTTAACATGAAAAGACAATGTTCCACTTTCTTTTTAGGTTCTACTTTGCAGTAATGGTACTCAAAAATTCTCACATTATTACTTGCTCCTCATTCCTCCCCCTCAAGCCAAAGTGGCTGGTATCTTTTAGAAAGCATGCATTTTGCCAAGAGTAGCACACTGTAATAAAATAGTTTTGTAATCCCAATGAAGTCCTATCCTAAGGAAGTAAGGGCACTGGTTTCGTTTCCACTTTCTGAAAGTAGAAGTATAATCTAATTGGTGAAATTGGTGTTTTCCATGGTAGACTAGTAATTTATTGAGTAGTCCTGACTACCAAGGTGTTTGTTCTAAGGAATTTTAGGATTAATCATCAAGTCATTGTTTATTGCTCTGCAATCTACAGTCATTTACACCAGATTCAGAACAGGACAGACTGTAAAATACTACCAGCGGTGAATAGAGAATTCCAATGTATCAAGTTTAATATCCATATTGGGCAGCGCAAAAGACTTCATCAACTGCCTGGCAGTTGAGGACTAGATTATTTGAAATTAAATGCTAAAGTCATTGTAATGGAAAGGAAAGGACACAGGGCAGTCATGGGGTCCTTTCCTCCATGTCACCATTTTTTTGGAGGGAGTTTAGAAAGCCAGTCAGAATTAGTATGCACTCCGCAGCTTGTCTTGTAGCAAACATGCTAAGCAAACCAGAAGTGAGCCAAATCACTGCAGGACAGCATGCTGTACCACCCAGACTGATGACCTTATTTAGCTTGGAGTAGTCAATAAGATCAGGTCGGTGTCTGTGGATAAGTGCACATAATCCAAGGCCATCTTTCCAGCTTTACAATAAAAAATAGAATGGAAAAAGATTAGTTAATAAAGTCATGGCATTTTACACTGTGATCCTTTTTCAAGGCCTAAATCAAGCAGGAGCTCTCCTGTCAAGTTTTGACACATTCTGTCAGCTCTCATCCCTTTGAGCTTTTCTGTTACTCTGCTCCTTTTCCTGTAGTATATATCTCACTCTACACTGCATACACATAGAAGGACTCCACAATACTTTCTAGGCAGTGTACATGATGTACAACAGGTCCCAGTTTCAATTGTTTAATTTGTGCAGTGTTCCAGGATTACACTTTCATTGATGAAAGAGCATAATCTATTACACCTACAGCATGTTTGTGAAAAAAATAAAAGGAGAGCAAACCTGCAACTACTTGAATTTGCTGAAGTGATTGGCTTTTTCAGTGTCAGTTACTTCAGACAATTTTATTAGCACAGTAATATTGTGCTCATAGAAGGAAGAAGTCATAAATTAGCTCAGTTTATTTAAAACACTTCACACATATGACAGCTTCAATCTGAGCTCTTACACTTCAATGTGACTTCAGGAGCACTACCTTTTGAGGTAAGAATAGACAATAAATGGAGCTACAAATAACATCTATTTGGAAAGATTATGAGAGGTTCCTTTCAGTCAGAAGCAATTATTCTTAGAGACACTTCATGGAAACACTTTATGCAGTCACTGGGATTGTGAGTTTGAGGTTTTACCCTGTGCAGTAACTGTGTTTACCCAACATGTTAAGACTGTTAGAATCCCCGTCATGAAGATGTCTGGGCAGGTCTGTCAAATAATAGATCCACCTCCAACAAAAATGTAACACATTTAAGTGGAAAATGCATACAGTGTATAGTATAAAATCATCCAGAAGGTAAAATTGAATGAAAATGAGCACCTAACTCAAAAAAAGCTTTTTTTTTTTTCAAAAGGTATAAACTGAAGCAGCCTGGAAAACCCATTGTAAAGTAGTTCTGTAAGAGCTGATCAACCCAAACAATAAGCAAGGTACTTCAACTCAAGATGTTTTCCCCATACCATGTATCAGACCAGCATACATATGCACATATACTAAGATTCTCACTCTGTAACTTACAGTATACCTTGCATCCATATAAATCTCTACTGAAATATACCTCTGTACATTCAAGGAAAATAACACATAATCAATTGCAAATCTCTTAAAGGCAATGCAGGGGCTGTAAATAAAACAAATTCTTTTTTATCTGTGGATGCATGTGTGAACCATACCTTCTGTATCACTACATGAGCTTTAGTTGCTGCACATTATAACTTAATTCAAAACACTATAATACAGAGCTCTCATTGTAAGTACTATAATGGCTCCAGGGAAGGCAAGATTACATGGTTAAACAGTGCAAATTACAAGTCATGTAGTTTAATGAGGCAGGTCACTGGCAGAGCTACAGGAACTAGCCCAGTGAAATCCCAAAACCAGGCAGCCTGCATATGGCCTGGAACTCCCTTTCTAGCCCTTTATGAAAACAGAACCACAAGGTTGGAGCTTCACTAAATTTTCCAGCTTAGGTTATGGTCCTGATTTGGAAAAAAAGTGTACTTAAAGTGCTAATGTTGTGTACTGAGTGCATTTCTGGCTCTTTATTTATAGTTACATTACAAAATTATAAAGACTGATTTATCATGATGAGATATTTCCATACTCCACACAGTGGTATTTTTGCCAAAACCAGTCTATAGCTACATCGGCTTTCATTTGAAAGCAGTCATTTGCCAAGTCCCCACGCTGCAGATATTCCCATATACCAAGGACCTCTAATAATGTAATATGGTCATTCTGTATGTAGTAGAGATTTTTTTTCTTTTAAATGCTATGTAAGCCATGGTAAATAATGCCAAAGGCTGAACGAAAAAAGACTTTGAAGATAAAGCATGAAAATTCGAAACTAATCTAGTTAACAGTGAAGAGTGAAATTCTCCTATTAAATATGTACCTACACAACTGTTGGACAAAAATTACCTATAATATTTTAGACTGCTTCTACCCATTGAAATAATGGAAGTTTACCTAAGATGGAAGTTCTGAATGTTCACATTTCTGTAAGGAGCAGTTTTCCTTTGACACCACAGCAGCAGCCCTTCTTTGGCAGAGGTCTCTGTAAAAGACACCAGGGAGTTAAAAAAAAAAAAAAGGAATCATGTAACAAGTGCTTAAGTAATTAATTTCTTGTCATCTAAAATGTGGTCAGCCACCTGAAACTGCCTGGCATAAGCCAACATTTAATCCTAAAGGATAACTGATACAAATAGACTAATGAGGTTCCATTAGGACCCAGAGGTCAGCTCAAATGGAACAACTCAGACTACAGTCTCCGCCTGAACAATAATTCTGGGATATTAGAAGTTTAAGAAATTATATGGGTTAACAGAATGTATATGAGGAGAAAAATACCTAATACAAATGTAATAGAGTCAGACAGAAAATACTTGTAGCCTCAGTCCGTTTGCTTAGGGGAAGGTACAAGTGCTGAACAAATACCTTTATTATCTGAACCCTGAGGGCGTCTGAATGCATAAGTAAAGGGCAGAAATGATCAAACAGACCATTAGGCCCACATTTAGTGTCCCACAGATTATGGGCAGGACAGTGTGCTGAGCTTGAATGGACTACTTGTGTTGAAAATTGAGATGAGTTTTCTAGAATTCTAGACTTTTCACAGCATAGACTTGATTTAAATAATATTGTAACTACAACACACGTTTGGAGCCAGTTACCAATGAAACTTAAGGAAAAAAATCTAAAGTGGGGGAGGGGGTGAAGTTTTAGAAAGAAGAGGAATATAATCAGATAATATTTGCAAAGAATGTAAGAAATGGACAGTACTAAGAAAATATGTTGGGAATAGAACAACCATACAACATAAGCATAGCTTGAAGCCATGGAAGCCTAGAAAACCAGGCATGTACCTGTCTTTATAACTCAGAGACATGCCCAGAACTTCTGCATTTATAAAATTGGCTCAAGATCTCTGTTAGGATAAGGAGAGCAATTACTTTTTCTCTCCAGAAACCCGTTTTGTCACCAGGTAGGGAACTTTCAGCATCATTTTCTGTGAAAAAATAGTTAATTTTTAAAACAGTCATCTCCCTTGTGCACAATTCACATAAAAATGTCTTGAAGAAATTTCCTAATTATTTAACATAGTTGTATTACTATTACCTTCCACTGAAATATCCTGAATAGCAAAGCGAAGGATGATAGTCCAGATCATACCCAGCGTCATTTTCACATTGCCGTCAACAATTTCTAAGATGAGAAAAGAGATAGTAGTAGTTTTTAGACTTTTTTCCATTTTCTCTTATTTTAATCATATATTTCAATAAATAATATATTGCATCAAAGACATTTGTTATATATCGACCATATTTCTTTATCTACACAGAGTTCATCTGGGTTCTGTTTTCAACAAACTCAGGCTTGTGCTACCTGGCAGTTGGAGTGAAGATTACTGAAGTCATAGTCACTTCAGCCCTTAAACACTGTAAGGCTTCTCTCCTGTTTCAGATCTTTACCTTTTAGGCTGACTTTTTTAAGAGACCCTGAGGGGAAATACATTCTTAAAGTCTGAACAACATCAGCTTTACTGCTTTCAGATACAAAGGAACTGAAAACAATACAGTCTTGCCACAGATTTTAAGAAACTACAGGCCATTAACAGAATTATTTTTTAATAAAATGGCTATCAAAAATTCTCCTACGTTATTTAGACCTTTTTGAAAATTTTACCTATAGTACCAACACAGACTAGATACGAAGAACAGCTCAAGAGACACAACACTAGCTGAGACTAAGCTACATAGCTTCCTGCCAAGCAGCTCAAAAACACGGCCACAACGTTGTCATGTCTTACAGCTCTGGTGCCATGCACATTTATGTATCTTTGATATTAAATGGGATTTTCTACCTCTGAGGTTTCAATTTGTTTCAGGACTGGTTGAGTCAACCTACAACAGAGGGTTCTAGAAGGTGCTTTCTCCAACCCTTCTCACATATTCATAGGAGTCCCTTCCACAAGCTAGGTCAGAATTCAGTGCTCCTACATTGTAATATGAACAGTGATACCACTTAAACTTCTCAACACCAAAAAATGTACAGGCAGATCACTTAAGCATGGTGAAAATTAAATCAACCTGAAAAGTATGGTGAGAGACTCAGGAAAACATAGTAAGACTGTAAGAAGGGTCTAGTACTTGCAGGGGAGACAGTGGAACAGTGTACAGGGTACTACAGGCTGCCTTCCCAGTCACCTCATACCAAAAGAGCAGCGGCGCAGGAAGGCACCAGCTGC
>JBCJKH010001861.1:0-14166 GCA_039877255.1 Loriculus beryllinus
GTGGCCCTCCTCTGGACTTGTTCCAACAGTTCCATGTCCTTTTTATGTTGAGGACACCAGAACTGCACACAATACCCAAGTACATAATGTGATCTTAGAGAAAACCCTGTATGCAGTTGCTGCACACAGATTTTGGATTGAAAAGGGTGATTTTTATTTTTATTTTTTATCTTATTTGTTGCCTCTGCAATATTCCCTTTCACAGGTTTCCTTAGATCACAACAGAACAGCCTCATCATAATGCTACATATACACATGGCACTTAGGGACATAGTTTACTGGTGGACTTAGCACTGCTAGGTTAATCGTTGGACTCAATGACCTTAGAGGTCCTTCCAACCTAAACAATTCTATTATTCTATTGTGTCGATCTATTGTGAAGAAAATGTGTTAGTAGAGCCTGTAAAAGCCTCTCCCTGTCTATTTCCATGGTGCTACCAGTACATTAAGTGTACTTGCCATCTTAATAGAGCATGCAAGATGGTAAGTTTAAAGAGATGAAATTCTGCTTCTTGTGATACTGAAGAACTATGAAGGTACAGAGAAATTATTTTCCTGATATAGAGAATGTGAGTTACGTGTTAACAGATACAATAACAAATGTTCACTTTAGGAATCTGATGCAAAGACCAAAATTATCTGAACAAAGTGAGCATGTGCAGTATTCCAGAACTAGCCCATTTCATTTTGTAACATGCCATGTTAGAGTGTGAAGCCACCTGGCAGCTGGAGCACAGGCAGCCTTTAATGTGCTGGGAAAAGATAGTGCTCTTCTTTCATACTTGCGTTTGACCAGGCTGAATGAATCGGTGGCATCCAAATGGGCTCACTTCTGCCCTGAATAAAGAGAGGAGTGAATAAGGACATCATTGTCCTGATGCATGTGGCAAAGGGGGCCAGCACAATATTGGTGGCAATGTGCTACAATACAATGAGTACTTTGTTCTCCTCTGGTACATCATACCCAGGATTTTGCTTGCAGCTGCACTTGGGAGAAGTCAGTTTGTCAAAAAAAACCCAACCAAAACATAAACTAGGTGAGCTGTGAAATTCCAGGATTTGGGGATCAACATGCAAATTATACATGTTAATCAATGGCATTGTTAAAAAACACTAAAAGCAAGATTAAAAATACCCCACATGACTGTACTTACAGAAAACAATCAGAATTAACAGTGGATAAAGCTGTTGAAATACATTGTCAAAGATCATTACAAAGCAAAACATAAACCAGGACATGGGGAAAAGAGCACAGCCAAATCCAGACTCACGAGGCAGCGCAGAGACAGCCATAAAAGAAATGGTCTGATCCAGCCCAGGGGTGGGAAGCAAGGAGTAGCTTCCTTGCTGGGTAAACAGCTTATTCAGAGGACAGGAGGGTTCTTACCAAGAGGGTAAGAGCAGCTAAACAATATATTTGTTTTATCATTGTCATAACCTAAAAAAAAACAACCCATGTTTGTCCTACAACAAAAGCATATGGCTAACAAACAAGAGGCAATTTTTATCCTTGAAATTGATGTGAAAAGGGACAAAACCCAATTGTTTTTTTCTTAAGAACATTAAAGTGATGGCATTTCCTGGCTTGTGCTGCTTTGTGGTGGTGTTTCTTTGTAGTGGGAGGCTACAAGCAAAGATCAGGAGAACGTCAACATTGCAAGGAACACAGGAAGAAAAAGCCATGCTGCATGTTTGTGCTTATTAAATGAATTCTTCAAAGGAATCGGGATGAAAACAAAGTAAAGATTGCCAGCCATGCATGAGTAACAATATTGAGTGTTCTGGATGTTTTTACAGGGAGCTGGCTGTGACTCTGACAAAAGCAGTTCGCTGTCGTGCAGGTTTGCGTTTTCTAGGATGCACTGATCATCTCCCTGTTCTGCTCCAGATTAAAACAATGATTCATTTTTGCATCACATTTTTAAGAAATTTGTCACCCTTTAACACCACTCATAGCTGCCCTTAAGCAGGGAAATACTCAATAGCTTTAAGGGCATGCCAGAGTGAAAAATAAAGCATCCATGGTAGTGTAAGCATCATATTAAGGCTAAAAAGATTGAACAGGAACAGCCCTTTTCAGCACATTGGTTTGAGCAGACACAGCAGTAGGATATGTATCTAACCACTTTGGTGTGTTCTTTCATTTACATTACAAAGGAATGTTTTTGGCAGAATGTTGGTGTAAGCAGCATTCATTATTCCTTTAAGGGGCTTGATAATTCGGTATGTTAATATGCTGCAGGCTATCAATGCTGTCAACCATCCACCAAGATATAAATTATACATTGTTCCAGCATCAGTATATTTGTATGCAGTCCTAAGATTTAATGGGATTGGAGCTCAGATTGTGGGGTGAAAACTAATGATGGTTGATACGTCTGAGACATTTTGGGCCAGGCAAAAAACACTAGGAACTGATTAAAAACTTGTGAAACAAGTCATCATTCGCACACTGGGTATGAAATTTACAGCAAATGAGACAAGTGAGTCAACCTCACAAAAAAAAAAAAAACATCCCCAAAACCCAACCCAGGCCTCAAGAGGAATCCTCAAGTACATCTCTGAAGTCTGGCTCAGGTATGGAAAGGAAAAGTGGGTTTCTCATGCAGACTGAGGCATCAGCAGCACGTGTGTTTCTAAATAGTTGCTCAGAGTCCCCTTACAGTCAGTGGAAAAAAACTAGAACTTTTAGGTCATGAATCATTTAATCCTAACACAGACATTTAAACTAGACCTGATGAAGTGCCTTTCTTTGTCTTCTTTATAAAGGGAGAGCAACTGACTTACCTACATATAGACATCTACACTGAAGACACCTAAAGTTACCCAAGAAGACATCCATCTCCAGTACCTGGACACATTTTAATTTACCAGGCTAAGCATGCTCTGCTTGGCCATCTGATGAATGACCGACTAACTCAGCTGCTTTAAAAGACTCTTGGCAAAATGTGATCCTACCAGGAGGGCAGCTCTGCACTGCAGTGATATCGCATAGAAGACAGCAGATCTTTCAGCACCCAAATCTGCTTCAATGAAGCAGCTGGTGAGTCTCCACAGACTTGTTGTAAGAGGAATGAAGAAAGAGGGTGACTGCCACAGCAACAGATTCAGAACTGCCATCTGACTTTGGTGCTTTGAGGGTGCATTTTTATTAGCATTTTAGTCTGGATCTGAAGAGTGCTTTTAAAGTTCAATTCCCAATCTGCCCATCCCCGGGCTTTGGTTCACTTTACTCATTCTCAGAGAATATGAACTTTGTTGTTTTTTAGATCAAGTAAACTGGAAGATGAAGCCCAGGAAGTATACCCAATACACTCCAGATGCAATGGGCATTCAGTCCATGGGAACGGACAAGGACTATTCTGAAGGAAAAAAAGAAAATCTGTAACATTTTTACAGTGTGGGTGTCAGGTCTTCAGCACTGACTGCTTTGCTATTCAGATCTGCCTCTGCTCTGCACTACTTGCTAATGTAAAGTGTATAAGGCACTGGAAGAGTCCCTTGCTCCATTAACTACAGGAGAAGCTTAGGAAAATGATATAGCTAAGTTAGCATACTCAAAAGTGAATGAAACAAATAAACATCAAATGGACTGTAGGCCAGTTTTCCAAAATTCAGTATTTAAATACAGAAAACATCCATTAAACAAAGACATCCATTAAAAAGGCCCTGCATAAAGCATGAGGTAGTGAATTAACTGAGAATACAAAATATCTGCTGATTACCACTTACTCTTCTGGGCCTACAGAGTTAGTATATCTGTCTGAGATGGCTAGTAAATTTGAAATACAGCTACCCATGGGATTTTATTTATAGCAGTACAACTTCAGGACTTCATCCAAGCATAAATTGTAGTAAACTAGCCATGACATTATTACCTACCAGTTAACATGGCTACAAAAGAACAACACAAACTGCAAAACAAAGCACAAAGACCATTTCCAGTGCCACTGACCTAGCTGAGTTGTACCAATTACCCCACTGTCATTCACAGTTTAACTCCCACTGGCAACTAAGCCCCACACAGCTGCTCACTGATTCCCCATCCCCAGTGAAACTGGGGAAAGAATCAGAAGGGTAAGAGAAAACTCGTGGGTTGAGATAAAGACAGTTTAATAGGGAAAGCAAAGCAAAAGCCACATGTGCAAGCAAAGCAAAACAAGGAATTTGTTCACCATTTCCCATGGGCAGGAAAGCAGGGCTCCATCATGCCTAATTGTTCCCTGGGAAGATAAACACCATCACTCGGAATGTCCCCACCTTCCTCCTTCTTCCCCAGCTTTATAAGTTGAGCATGATGCCACATGGTCTGAAATATCCCTTTGGTCAGCTGGGGTCAGCTGTCCCAGCTCTGTCACTTCCCAACCTTTTGTGCGCCCCTAGCCTACTTGCTAGTGGGGTGAGAGGCAGAAAAAGCCATGACTCTGCCTAAGCACCGCTCAGCAATAGCTAAAACATCCCTATGTTATGAACACTGTTTTCAGCACAAATCCAAAACACGGCTCCATACCAACTACTATGAAGAAAATTATCTTAGCTGAAACCAGCAAATCCAGTGAGATGTAATATTGCACCCTGGATAATAAAGTAGTGTTATCTCTACCAGAGTAACAATACAAAAAAAACCCAAAAAAACCCCACCAAACCCAAAACAGAACAAATCCCAACCCTTTAGGTTAAATCTTCTAATTATGAGGTGATAGAAGAAGCTGATGAAAAATACCACTGACTAGGGCTCTACCAAGATGGCCTGAAGAACACTGAGGTAAGCTTGAAGACAGTCCTGAATATTTATTGATTTTGGATCAACCTTTTGGAAAAGGCAGACCTGGAGTGATATTCAGGGGGGAAACTGCCTGAGAACACAAGGTGCTGTAGGTTTTCCGTGGGTTACCAACACTGGTTTAGCCACACACCCAAAACACAGCACCCCTATGAAGAAAGTCAATTCTATACTGCCCAAATTCTCATGCACGGCTTGCCACCCAAGAACTGGCTGCTTCAGGGAAAGCTTCTGTGCTGCATCCCCTACCAGCTGGCTACCCTTAGAGAAGCCAAAATCAGGTTCACAGCACACATCCATATTAGAGCTCTGATTGCATGGGGATGTTCAAGAAACTGAGTGGTCATTACAATAAAGCTGGAAATTTCTACCCCCGAGGTGAAGGGGGAGGTGTCATGCTTCACTCTCCCCAGAAAACAGCTCCCAGAGAAGAGTAAGGTAGAACTGCTGCTATCTCCATAAAATGGCTCTCCAGAGACTGGGAGGGTAGTGATGCAAGGACCAAACACCAGGCTGGGCTCAAGGCCAGGGCTTTTATCATGGGTTTCCCAGGCAAGGCAAAACAAAGTGATAAACAACACAGAAAACAGCAAAAGCTGAAAGGAGCATTAATGAGCCCTGGAATTCAATGTACAGCAAGAAAGGGAGCAAAGCAACAGCAGGGAAAGGAAGTAAGAGAATAAATATGCCATCACTGGGACCAGCAACTGTAAGTACCAGCCTGTCAACTAACACCTAAATATCTGTAACAGCTGTAACTCAGTCTAGCACACTCCAATCAAATCTGTCATTATTTTGAACCCCTTGAGTCCCATGTCAGGTGCCAAAAAAGGACTGCGATGGGTTGTCTCTGGCCAGCAGCCAAGCACCCACATAGCTGCTTGCTCACTCCCCAACTCCAGCAGGACAGAGGGAGAAAATAGGAAGAACAAACCTGAGACAACTTGTTGGTTGAGATGAACAGTTTAATCAGTAAAGGGAAAAGGAAAATAAAGTGAGCCAAAGGAAGTGTCTCACCACCTGCCATAAGCACATCAATGCCCAGCCAGCCTCTGACCACTGCTCACCTAGGAAGCCATTCCCTGTCTCCCCTTCTCCCTTTACCTCAGTTTTTATTGCTGAGCATGATGCTATGGTCTGGAACATCCCTCTGGCCAATCTGTGTCAGCTGTCCTGACTGTGTCCCCTTCCCTACTGCTTGTGCTCCCCCAGCCTGCTCACTGGGGAAAACAGAAATCCTGGATGCCCAGCCAGCACTGCTCATTAAAGGTCCACTGGTGTGTCACCAGCACTGCTTTAGCCACACATCCAAAACACAGCACCGTGTGGGCTGCTACGAATTAAGTTAACTCCATCCCAGCCAGACTTGCAGCTATTGCTCCAAGTGATCATTACAAGAATTGCCTCATATGACATTGCCTATGAGCGCCTTCATCGCTTCATGAGCTTGAAGGCCTTCCTCATGCAATGCATTTGCATACTTTCAGGGAAGTTACAAAACTCTTCATCCTTCCTGTAAACAAATGGACTTTTTGATTCTCAGGAAGAAAAAAATTACATACTTTGCATACTTGTTCTTTAGGCGTCTTTGTTCAAGCATCGGAACAGGCTGCCTGGGGAAGTGGCTGAGTCACCATCCTGGACATATTTATAAGACACGGACATGTGGTTTAGTGGTGGACTTGGCAGTGCTAGGTTAACAGTTGGATCTGAGAATCTTAAAGGGCTTTCCAATCTAAACAATTATATGGTTCTAATAATTCTGATTGAAAAAAAAAAAAAAAAGTAGATTTGGCATGTTTCCATAGTTGCCTTTCTTCTTTTAAGACTAGTATACTGTTTGACCCTTCATAGTTTAATCTGAATGTGGTTAAAACTGATTTTGCCTGAGAATGCTACTCTGAGTTAAATTTTAGCACAGCTACTATCAAAGGATAAAAATACCTTTTACTTAAGAAAAACCCATAAAAAACCACAACAAAACAACCTGTTTTGAAGTATACTGGAGCAAGGATATCTCATTAGTTGTTTGTGCTATAAAATAGGCATGTTAAGGAAAAACTATTTGTAGAACAACTTTAATTCTACACTTAAAAAATTCAATCTTTGTTGCAGTGATTTTCTGTACAACAGAAACCAGAAAGGCAAAAAGTAATGTCCTACAAGGAGCCACAACATTTTGCATTTTTGTATACTATGTACTAAACTAAAGGGGCACAATTAAGTACATCTCTTAATAGCTAATGTTCTTTAAAAAAGGTATTTAAAATCAACCCTTGCGAGCTTTCTTTAAAAGCATTTCTACTTTCATTCAAAATCAGACATGAATACAATTGCAGCTTCTCTGCACAGCAACAAAACAACACAGACAATTCTGGTCCTCTGTGGGTATCTGCGTATAACACAGCTTCACACACTGATGTAATGCTGCTGCTTCATTCCCTAACCCTTCCCATTCATTTGCAAAGGAGATGTTCATTAAAATAACCAGGATTCTTTTATTGAAAACATTTACTTCCCCCAGGAATGGAGGCAGCTGGCAAAGCTAAGTGATACACCAATTTAGAGAAGATCATACAGCTTCAGCTGCGAACAGAAAGTTACATGCTTCCTTATGCCTACCATTGAGAACAGCAGCATCACTCCTGTTCTTTTTGTAAACTAATCTCTTCTGGCTTGTATTAAGCTAACATCCACTGGTCCCAGACTTACTGTGCCATTGGCCCTATACAAAGGCATAGCAAGAAACCTTCTTGACCTTGAGTAACTCCTTGGGATCTCAGCTCATATAAGCCCTGTTGTGCAAGTCATACCATACGGCAGTACAGCAGCATTGCTCCCTTGCAAAACTAGCTCTAAATTAAGACAAAACGCAACCAAGTGATGTGAAAATTTGACACAGAGAGCGTGGGAAGGCGGATGAGATCGGTAACACTGAGAAGGTAGCTTGCCTTCGCTGTGGTGGGCTGCAAGCAGAAGGTGCAGTACTCCGGGATGGATCACTTGGTTTCTTGGCCACAGGGTTTAACTCAGGCTCTCCTCAGGCATCAGCAAAAGTCTGTGAAATGCCATTGCCTGGCCTGTGAAACGCTATTCTCCTACAACAGGGCAAGTGCACATCAGCACCAAAGCCCTGCACTGAGGGCACAGACTAGAGTCTGGCAGCTGCTTCTCCAGCTGCAGGTGGGTTTGTTTGCTGTCAGTGTAGAAGGCTTGCATGCAGGCTGCCACTAGCACAGGCTACAGAATAGCCCACACCACTGTCCCCTCATACAGCTCCTGCTGTACCTCTTCCCTGCAGGGCTGTGTCACCAGGTACAAAGTGCACAGGCAGCATCCAGTTGATATGACATGCCTGACAAGAACACAGCATTGAAAAAGTATTGTGGTAAATAGTAGTCTAAAGAATTCAACTGAGAACATACCATGCAGAATCTGCCTACTTGGCCTAGCTAGTGAAAATAAGCTTTCTTCCACTCACATATGAAATTCTTTGTCCCTAGTATGATGTAAACCCTGCATATATTTAGGCTGAGAACTTGTTAGGAAGCCATTCTTCCAGCTGCTGCTCTTGCACCAGTGCTTGAGGTTGTCTGAATGAAGATATGCACCATGTTCAGAGGCTCTGAGAAGAATTCTTCAGTGAGTGTGAGGAGGAAGGTGTTTGTGTGATTCAGTTGCCCAAGCTCAGGTGACTGGTAACAACTGAGGTGTTCAGGGGAATCAGAGGTGACCAGTACAGCAAGATATGACACAGGGCTTCTGGTAGACTTACACCCTAAAATCAGCATCTGTTGGCCAAGCAGGACACCGGAGAACATCTCAGTTGGCAGACATATTTGCATGGACAATTTAAGAACAATACTATGGTTGGAAATTTACATGTGAAGTGTTTGTTTCTGTGCTGTGTCTTCAAATTCTGCAACTGTCAGTGGGAATTCTAACCAAGTTCTGCTTGTTGGTAGGCAATGACAACCTAACCAACACAACTTAGGAAGCCTAAAATGATTTGCATTGTTGCAGAGTACACACTTGATGGCGAGTTAGCTGAAGCTCTCTACTGAAATAGGAGTATACAGCAATAGCAAGGCTGTAAACACCTACCCTAAGACATCAGCCTCAAGTGGTATTCCCCTCACCTAACCAGAGCACTTTTGATAACTGTTTTCTGTAAAGACAGAAAAGCAAAAAGCACCATTATCTGGTTTTTACTTCCATGGCAGTACAGTGACTTGGTGGTGGGTTGTGGCAACTACAGCAGCATGTTACTAAGACAAGAACCACTCTGCAAACAGATCTCACAAAGGAAAAGGAAAAAAAAAAAGTACCTTTCCTTACTTATTATAAATGTACAAAATGTTTCTCCTTTTCTTCCATGACAGCACAAAGACAGTCATGTTTATATCTCTCCACTGAAATAATCTAAAGTCATAAAGCCTCAAAAATTCAACTGAAGCTAGACAGTTGCTAAGCTAAGACTGACATCATCCTGACCTAGGTTGACTGTGTTCCCCCATGCATCTATATCCATCTGCTACTTTCCTTCTGTTATGCCAAGATTATCCATCATGTGGGGCAGGGGAATGCCCTCTATTTTGTGGCCCTTCAAGACTAAGGAAGAGGTGCTACAAGAATACAAATCATCAGTACCACAGTGCCTGTGATGATTTATTCTCCCCTGCTAGCTTGCCTCTTCTGCAGGAGAGCTGAAATCCTTGCATGATTTTTATGAAGAGCTGGGGACAGTTATGTGGAGAGCTGAGCACAGAGCAAACCAGGGGCAGGTTTTGGTCATGGGTTGAGCAGCCAGGCCAGGAAACAGGCTGAAGCCAGTAGAAGAGAGTGGGCTTCCACTGCAGTAGCTTTCTGCTGGTGTTTGTAAAGTAATCACATCAGTTATTCTACAAGGAGGGATCTCTGAGAAGTCTGCTTCAGCTAAGGGGAGAGTGGTAGCTATGGTTACTGAGCAAACATGGAGAGGAGGCAATGCTGAACCACCGTGCTGGGCACTGCACACCATTTTTAACACCAAAAGCCTAGGTTTAGTTTTCCAAAATACTAGTATGAGAACAGCCACCCACGTTCCCCATTACAGTATGTGTGTGTGCATACATATATATATATATATATACACGTCTGTGTGTCTATCTTTGTGTGTATCTATCTATACACATATCTATAGTAGGATGAGGGAATGACAAAGAATGGAAAAGAAGTCAGCTTTTAGATCATCATACAACTATGAAGGTTGCCATGTACTCACAGGCAACAAGCTCTTACACTTGGTTAGGCAGCCCAGGGCCAGCACCATGGGACTTTCCCCGGGGAACTTCTGCTGCCACGAAGAGGAAATGGGTTTATTTATTTGCTCCTGGGGATTTCTCAAGAGGTATAAGAAGTTCCCTGTAAAGGAACTATGTCTGTATTGCAGGCTTAGTGCAACCCGCCTAGAAACGCTCCAATTAACCTTAAGGCAAATGAGCATAAGTACTACTGCAGTTTAACAGCAGCAATGTGGAACTTGGCATGTGCCATAAACCCCCCTGTGAAAGTGGGTAAATATTTAAGCAATTAATTCATGTTGAATCTCATATAAAATGGCTTCACATAGTCATCAAGCTCTTTAACTGGTGTTTTTGAAGCAGGGTAAGAGGTTTAGTAGGCTGCATCCTTATCCATATGGTGGATTCCCCAGGCATGGATTTGAACATTGATACACCTGCATACACCTTCGTTTTTGATGGCAATGCCTTAAAGCCATACCTATGCTACCAAATAGGAGTTCTTTCCCAAGTGGCCATGAGCAAGTCCCACTCTACCTCCTTCACACACTGCTGTCTCACAGGCAGTCCCATACACTTGCTGCAGCAGTGCCTCACACACATCAGACAAAGCACCCTGAACACTCAGGTTCCTGGGCTACCTGGACAGCATGCCTGGCTGTGCCTCAGTACACACTTGCAGTCTAATTGTGGTGTTTAGCATATCATTTAGACATACACTCTGAGGCTGCAGTGCATATTAGTCATCTAGGTTTCCTCTTCAGTCATACGGAAGAACAGGCACCATCATCTCACTCATCTCAGACATCTCAGCACAAAGCCCATTCAAGGTGTTTCTGTCACTAAGCTGCTTATGTAGAGTCTCTCTGTAGACTAGCTAAGAATTCGGTCTCTAGAGCTATGTGAAATGAACCCAGGCCCTCAATAGACAGAGTTTCCTGAAGGTGGAATGGGCTGCTATCAGTCTGTCACTATGGATCTCTTCTCCAAAAGGACAGTAGGGCAGCAGTGGCTGTTCGGTAGCAGATAAAGCAGGACCCTCTACTTTTACACCAACTTCTAAATGAAACAGTGTCTCATACTACTGAGACACTCTGGAGCAGTATCTCAGATGTCCAGGCAGGGCTGGCAGACAAGGCAGGAAGACTTTTGTGAGAGCAGTGTCCTTTTGAAGCAGTAGCTGGGAGCCAGGAGGATGGCACAAAGGCATGTTTGGTAGCATTGGACACCTAACATTGTCTAACCAAGAGCTTGGTGTGTGACCTACCTGTAAAGCCAAGGCAGACATAGTCAAAAGCAGCTGCCTATGCTGGACATGCGAGCTACATTTATGTCATGGGCAAGATGCACATAGTTAAAATATTTATTTTAAAAATATAAGGCTTAAATTGCTTTCACCTTGAAAATGAAGATAAACCAACATGCATTTAGTTTTAGGGCAGTAGGTTTTCACAGAGGGCTTCAATTTCTAGCTTCTTTCAACACAAACACAGACTGAACTCAGTTGTAACATAAAAATATGGGAATTCAAACCCAGTTTCTCTCCAACAATGAAAAGAATAACGTTTCTTCTATTCAAATCAATATACAGACCTCCTGCACTCATACAGAAAGGAAACTTTTTCTGTGCTATAAGTAATATCAAATCAAACTGAAGATTTAAGATAAGAATTCAAAATAAAAAACAACACTACAAACAGTGGAAGGGAGTTTCATCTTGGCCAACAGAGCCCAAGAAAAATGAATCACAGAAACTCTCTCATCTTGAGAAATTTATGCATCCTATAATCCCCAAAGGGAAAAATCATGTCTGATAAAAATCTTTAGACCAAAATTAAAAAGTAACAATAAAGCTGACAGAACTGCCTGAAATACATATTTTAGCAGAGAGTTACTAGAAAGTCAGCACAAAGTGCCTCTTAATCATAATCATCATGTATCTATTGGCAGTAAATCCAAGCAACCCTAGTTTTATATACCTCTGTAGACTTGACTTTATTGCTTACTTGCTTAGTAAATTTGAACTAGGTATATTGGCAATGTGTCTAAAGTGTCACCTGAAGAGGCAAATTTCCATTACTCATTATGAGCCAGCTTTAGAATACCCAGAGCCTGGAGCCAAAGGCATGAGTTTGCAAAGCTCCAATTATTGGTCACACCATTACAAAGATGCATCTTCAGAATAAGTTTTAGTCTTGGTTGCAGTCATCTCAGTAACTGCCTTCAAGCGCACTCACAAGTTTTACCAGTGGTAGTCAAGATCCTGGAGAGGAAGAAGTGATAAACCTCCAATCCTCATCATTTCTGCTTTTAATTTCAGAATATCTAGGAATCTGAGCTAAACAGAAGATCCATATATAATACCAGGTAATTATATGACTTAGCAATATTGTGTGCAAAAATTACAGTGAACAAACAGGCCATGATGTATTACTGAGATTAGAGCTTAATGGCTGTCAAATCCTAGTCATTGCATCTTTGTCAACTTCTACATGACTTTTCCAGGAGAAAACGCCCACTAAAAAGCTTACTGCAGGATACCATTTGGCAAGTAAGAAGCTTTGCAAACATATTTAGTATAGTAAACTTTTCAGCTACTAGCAATTCAAACAAGTGCTGTAGAAGTTAAGAATCTCTGAATCCCATAATCTCCTGGATCATCCAGTTCCCTAAGGAAAAGAGAGATAAACCTGGACTTCTTCCCAGTCCCACCTGCTAAAGAATGAATAGCATTAACATTACCAGAGCATGATACGAGGAAACATGCAACACTCTGCATCAAACTCCATAAAGTCCCATGTCAGATGCCACAAGAGTTTCCGACCTATTTCACAGTGTTTTAAAAACAAAGGAAAAAATAATTCAGTGTTTAAAAATTAAACGCCGAATTCAAGTTCTCATTGTAATTAATATTAAAAGAGGCTGGAGAATTTACGTAAAGTCTGACATTAGGATTTTACATGCAGTAACAGAGTAAATGATTTTAAAAAATCTAGTTATTGTTTCAAATGTTCAAAAACTTCTGACAAGGGATTAATTCATAATATTTGATTACTGGTCTTAGTAAATAGACACTACTGTCTCCAAAAGCCTGAATTATTGTGAAATCTCAGATTCATTCTGTTGCCTGCTTTCAGCTATATCTAACATGTTTTATTATTTAAAAATACAGCTTTGAAAGTAAGATGACAAGAACTAAATTTATTTGGCCAAAAGGGAGAAGAATTAAAAGAAACAGCGAGATAAATATATAAATATTCACAGAAAAGAATAATGAAGGGAAGAGAAATACTTCCACTGGGATTAGTTGTAATAGCATAAAGGGCTAAAGCTGAAAAAAAAATCAGTTTAAGCTCTGTATTAGGAAAAAGTGCTTTTGAAGACACTAAGGTCAGGTGGGCAGAGAGGAAACCGATTGCTTTTCAAGTGAATCAACTGATCCCCTTCCTTCCTTTCCTCCCCCTTAGGCAACTAGAGGGGTTCTTCAGCACTTTCAGGCCTTATGTGTTGGGTTTTGCCATCTGATTCTCAAAGAGAAACAGCTGGCACTTGTCTTTTCATGAGTCATTAGAATTATTTGAATTGTTGACAGATTACAGGATGACAAACTCTCAGGAGCTTCCCTCCTCCAGTTTCCCCCACTTTAGGGATGTCATTAACCAATGGAGATGACATCTTAGCTTCTAGACAACTTGGAGGAAGCGATGCAGATAAGGAAGGTAATGAAAACACTGTGGTACCTACCAACATACTTGGGCAGTGCAGGACTCTGAATTTACATGAGAAAAGGTATATGGTATCCTGCACATCAGAGGTATTGAAGTACTACTGTAGAGGAGGTTTTGAGAACACAGATAAACATGACTATGAACTCAGTCCCTAGGTGGTGGGGAGGTATTCAAGATGGCATGATATCCTAAAGAGAAAGGAAAAGAGAAAGGAAAAGAGAAAGGAAAAGAGAAAGGAAAAGAGAAAGGAAAAGAGAAAGGAAAAGAGAAAGGAAAAGAGAAAGGAAAAGAGAAAGGAAAAGAGAAAGGAAAAGAGAAAGGAAAAGAGAAAGGAAAAGAGAAAGGAAAAGAGAAAGGAAAAGAGAAAGGAAAA
>JBCJKH010001861.1:15218-25447 GCA_039877255.1 Loriculus beryllinus
GAAAAGAGAAAGGAAAAGAGAAAGGAAAAGAGAAAGGAAAAGAGAAAGGAAAAGAGAAAGGAAAAGAGAAAGGAAAACCACAACTCCTTCCTTCTAATCTTGCATTGTTTGGCATCATTTTGCTAAAATCAATGTTAGCTCTTAGGTAGACAGTG
The DNA here is from genome assembly GCA_039877255.1 of Loriculus beryllinus. NCBI lineage: Eukaryota > Metazoa > Chordata > Aves > Psittaciformes > Psittacidae > Loriculus > Loriculus beryllinus. Next base: position 15,374 of record JBCJKH010001861.1, read on the forward strand.
TCCTCCTTTAAGTGTGGCTTCAGCTGTGGTCAGATGCCTGCTGCAGAGCAGCTGGCGCAGACTATGCTGTTGCTGTTGGCAGTGTTCAGGGTTTTCCTTTAAACAAGACAGTAGCTATGGTGACACTAGCCCATTGCCCCAGCCTGTCAGGAGGTGAGCACCTGGCACCAGTGGTCCGGCAACGCACTTCTGAGCACACCTTATCCCTGTATTCCCTTCGCTGCCTTGCACAAGCATCCAGGTCTATTGTAAATACCATCAAGGGCTGCTTAGAAGAGGATGCCTTATACAGATCTGCTGTGCTGGATGAGTGACTGGTGATGGCGACCTTCTGTAGCAGACTGGTAACAACTAATATGTAAGGAAAGGTCGGTCTCGGCATCACAGTAATTCCACTGTGATCTGCATCCCCAGAGCCCCATGTCCAAATAGAGATCTGTATTAGTTTCAGAAATCAGATTGCAATTGGTTAATCAAGCTCATGTACACAGACAGAGATCAAATCCACAGCGAGTGCCTGGAGATTTTATGCTTCTCTTCTGCTTCCTTAATTATTCCACGTAACTTTTTGCCTGGATTGTTTGTTCCTCAAAGAACTTGTGCTTTCAGTAAGCAGAGATGAGGACTGTGCAGCAAGTTGTTGCTTATTCACAGGAGAGGAAAGCATGGCTCATCTGATAAAAAGGAAAAATAAAAGACAATTCCATGTCTTCACTGAAGTTATTTAATAAAACACTTATTCTGAACTGTGACCTCTGGTAAAGGAGGAATAGACACATCTTTCTTAATAGAGACAGCCAAAACACAGTCAAAATTGTGGCTGAAGTAGAGCCACAAACATATATTAAAGCAGTAAGTCAGTCTGAACTAAAAATTCATCCCAGCTGTCTGTCTTGCTTTTTATGACAGCTAGATTCCCAACTGCACGCTGAAATCAGTGTGTGTTTTACATATTCTCTGAAGAATTTGGAGGCCAAAAAACCAAGTTTCCTTCAAAATGAATATGCTTTTGGGGAGCATGCTTGGAAGCTCATTAGAATTAGCAGGAACTCAGTAATTTCCATGGACATCCAAAGTCAAACCTACCTTGGCCAAAATGCAACATCAAAGGACTTGGCTCCCAAAGCAATCTTACAGTAAGCACCAGCAACAAGGATTTTCATCTAAACCCACAAAGATTTCTGCGGCACGTGACATGAGTTGCTCCACAGGAAGACACTAGTTCCAAGTTGCATTATCAAGCAACACTCCCTGCCTCTGGCATAAGTGTTCAGTAATATACATTTTGTATGGAATCAAACAGAAATGCTGACAGGCCAGCTTTTATGGCTGCTGACACAAACTTTCTGAACGTAGCTGTGCAAGATCTGCTGACACAGTTCCTTAAGAACAGCTGCGATTGCCTGCTGCTCTGGGGAGGGGATGGGGGGTTCTTTATCTGCCTCCTGTGAAGAACTCCCAAGTGCTGTCTGCACTGATAGGGCTGAAGAATCTACCAACACCTGGCTAGGGTACAGATGTGAACATACAAAAGACAAAGTTAGTTCCCCTCCTGGCTTTATCCTCCATTTGTCTTTCAGATTATTTAATAAACCCACACTCAGCAGTATTTGGATAATATGGACAGTTACCAAAAGTGCTGCAGTTAAAGCTGAATACAGCATTATGCCTGTTCTTCTAAAGTGATAAGCACTTGGGACAGGCAAAATTCCCACAAAGAATCAGATGTAAGGCACCATTTACATGGAGGCTAGTGAGTGTACTTACAGAAGACAAGTGCAGCTAGAGGGTAAGGCAGCAGCTTCTCAGGCTCTGCATTTCCAGGGCACAGCTAGCATGTAAGTGTTTTAAAAGATACGCAAGCTCCCTGTTCAGCACAGATAACTAGGAGCTCATGTGTCCCCTTCAGCCACAACAAAATGTGTAAGGATATGCTCTAAAGTGTTTTGCTGATTTAGGGCCTTAGTAAATTGTCTGCAAGGATCTGAATGCTCACAATTCGCCCTTGAAAGGAAAAGTATGCTTGGGTCCTGAAGGAATTGATGTGCATTGCAAAGTCTTTCCTAATAATTGCCACAATAGAAACCTCATTGCTTGATTTAAATATCCTACAGCAATTACTGCCAAGTCATGCCTGGGTTGATACAGTAGGCATTTTGAAACTCCACATTTTCCTCAGTTGTCCTTCACAAGGTAATCTTCTGAATTTCTAACCACCCTGATACTTACAGGGTGACTCAAGCTGAGATTTCGCCAGCAAAGCTGGTCACTTGACCATACCCAAGTGAGAAGGCTTCAAGTGCAGCACTCACCACAAGAGTTTGTTTGTGTATCCTGAGGAAAAGCTTTGAGCTCCTGAAAGAGCAATTTAAAAGCACCTTTGCACAACCACAAGTTACAATCAAAGAAAAAAAAGGTAAAAAGTCTATACCTGTGCTGCAAGATGCAGTAAAGCCAGGGTGCTAAGCCTGAGCCAAGCATGCCTTCCCACTGGTTCCACAGTTGTGTGTCAGCAGACATCAGGAACACGCTCAGAATTCCAGTTATTTCCCCCTCCCCTTCATGTCATAAAGACCTGGAATATCCTAACATCTGTGCAGTGAAACCCCTGTGCTGCAGACAGAAATTAATGCTGTTGTGCAGCTCGACTCAGTCGGGTGCAAGGGGAAAGCCTGGGCAGGCAAATGAAATACTGCAGTGACAGACAAGCCAGTACACTGGGCTTTCTTGTAAAGCAAATTAACAAGCCTTGCTTGCTCCTGATGTGTTCTCATAAGAACCTTAGAAAGTGAAGCCATGCACAGCTCCCCAGCATCCTGCCCAAATACGTACACAAATTTTGATAGAAAATTTACCTTAAATTTCAGCAAAACAGAAACAGAAAATAAACTGTCCTCCAAAGCTACAGGGTTTAGAGTTGTCCACAACCTTTCTCCAAATAAAACATTTCCCTTTCCTGCACCAAAGGCATGATTTGGAGTCTCATACTCCCCTTAAAAAGCCATCTCAGATGGTATAATGTTATCATTTTGTCCTTTGCTGTCTTTCCTCAAAGACTTCCTCCAGAATATAACAGGAAAGAGAAAGTGATACGCATAAGGTAACAAAAATAAACTGAAAAGAGGTAGCAAGATGCAATCATAGCTGTCAATTGTGCAGCTTGGAGCTGGAGCTTCATCTGAAAATGCAAAGAAGAGCTTTGTGTTTCTGCTAGGTTTGAAGGTCTTGTTGCCTCTCCCCACCCCTAGAAACAGGGGACATGGCAAGCTTAAAAAAAAAAAAAGACTTTCTGAGAACTATAGCACGTTAAGGAGAGTTTCACAAAACCAAGTTCTGTCCTTTCTACAAGCTGTTGTAAACATCTCTGCTTCAAACCCCTCCAAAAATAGGCCAAATCTGCTATAATTCATGGACTAGCTAGCTGCAAAAATATTTCAGAGTGACTTAACTATCTAGCCTAAATCCTAAATGAGCAGACAGACAAAGCAGAGTACAGTGTTGACCTTGAAATGCAGCAGAAAAATCGCTTTTCCTGTCCCCAAACAGAAAACAGCAATTATTAAGCTAGGCTATGTCCTTACCCATTAAGGCCTGACCTTTCTTACTAGATCATTACCTCAAATTATCCACAGTTTCTCCTCCAGGCAGCATAAAACAGTTGTCTCATGTATTTGAGCTGAGGCTGTGTGGCCAGGTGATGGCGAGGAGGCGGCAGAACTCTAAGCAGGCTCCGCAGAACACTAAGCGAATCATTCTGCAAGTAGATTTCAATTTGCCTTTCAGCTGGATGGGAACCAGAGTGCTGAGGGATAACAGCGCATTTGCATTGAACCAAACCAGCAGCAGCTCTGAAGACCTGCTGCTATTATTTTTACATTTCAGAGGCAGCAGTCACGTTGTGCCCCTCATCAGCCCCACAGCCTCCAGTGACAAAAAAGTCTCCAAACATAACCTCACATTATCAAACTTACTTTCGACTCTGCTCTCACAGCCTTGCCTGTGGTCCCCTTGCAGCAGCCACCACAGGGACCAGCAGGAGCATGGACAGCTTCCATTTGGTACCTCAGCACTTGATGAACCATACGGACACTGTAGAGCTCCCTCCAAAACACTGCTCCAGAGAAGGATGCTTAAAGGAGACCTTCCAAAATCACTTGTTGATAGAGAAAAACTTCTTAAAGTAGCTTGTTTTGAAGCAGGTGGTTTAGGTAACACACATTTGAACCCTTGTCTGTTTTATATGCTGCTTTTTATTCAAGAAGCCCAAGATGATTTTGTGATGAATTAACTCTCCCCCTCAGAATCATGCTATAGTCCCCGTTGTCCCTGGCATTTTCCTTTGACGGTGCAGAAACTATGAGTGAGACTATGACTATGAGTGAGAAGAGCAAAATCCTTCTCCATCCAGAGGAACACAACACTACAGACCAGGTTCTTGGGAGATGATGCTCTTTTCAAGGCTGAATCAGAGCCAGTTGTCATTGGACTGATGCAGGAGGACCAGCGCCTCCTTCAGCAAATGAGAAGCCCATGCAATAGGGTTTACAATAGGTACAGATGGGCTTTCCCAAACAATTACAAGTTCGCCCTGCATCAGCTAGACACAAGCCTCTTTCATGCTAAAGGTCTGTCAAGTCCCATCTTCAAAAAAAGGTTCACTGTGCTCTCCTGGGCTGTCAGTATCAACAAGGACTGCGGGACCTTTTGGCCCTTTGAAAAATGCATCTCTATGTCCTTCCCTGCATGTGATAAGCTCTTTTTTCTCCCCCACCTTCCTTCTCCACAAGAAAACTGTATGCCAAATGTAACTGGATGTTTCTATATTTAAGAATGAGAAGTTAACATGACCTAATTTGTACAATGCACTCTCAAACAGGCTTGAGAGTCAAGGTCCTGAGAGTATAAAACAACCATATTTTCCACGAACATACAGTGGAATAAAGTTGGTCAGAATATGAGAACATGAGAAGCTGGGGGAAATATATGCAGGTTGGGGTGCTTTTTTGGTTCTGTAAGAGCTGTCAAGATTTCAACACTTGCATTCATTTTTGAATCAGGTAGAAGAGAGACGTGTGTTTCAGTCTGCCACATCCCACTTGAGTCCCAGTGCCTGTGCTACAGGTTTGCCCTCACCGTTCACACACAAACCACAATCTGGATCTAAGCACATTTCTCAAAAGGTCATTCAAGGTAGAGAAGATTTCTACAAAAAGGTTTCATTTTCAACAAAATGTCAAGAAGTTGCCTATGCCTAGAAGCTGTCTGTTACTATTAAAGCAAAATGTGCATTTCAAATGCAATGGATGATTCAAAAATCAAATTATTTTTGTAAGCTCTTGTTCTATTCACAAAAGTGTCAGGGAGAGCTGTTCAGAACAAGTCCATGTATAAGCAGGTCCCCAGAGCCAGGTAACAAAGCAGCCAATGTTCCTGCTTGAAAAAGTGAAGCTCTCTCCCTCTGCCCATATGTTCTGGTGTCTCGGTTGAAATTCTCTTCAGAAGAGCAACCATGGGAACTAGTCCTACTGGTGTCAGCCATATACATTTGTCCATCTTTCAGCTTCATCTCTGAAGAGAAATTAAACTGGACATAGACGTGAAGTTTCCTTAAAGTTCAGCAGGGAAGCTGGAAAGGAAAGCTTCAAGGACATAGAGGCCCAGCCTACCGCCCCTGCCTCGCTAGGATCTTGCTCTGTGCAAACCTTGGAGCATGCAGCCCACAACTCACATCACATGCAGAACTAGCAAATGGTACTAAAAAAGCAATATTAAAAAGCCCGTGAAGGCCTCACCAAAAACCTTTGCACAGCATAGGAATCTTGATTCAAAGAGACTGAAGCAAAATCCTTACTTCCTCCTCTTCACGAGACACATATACAGATTAGAGAGAGGAAGGGAGTAAAATCAGCCAACACTGCCTTAGATGACTCTAGCAAACATCAAAATAGATCAAAACAACAGCGCGATCTACTAAACAAAACAAAAACAACCCAAATGCAACAAAAACCCAGCTGGGAGCAAAAACCTCCCAGCAATTAAGAAATCATTGTGAACTTTTATGCACCTAAAATCCATGCATATTTTTCCGACTGTTCAAACAGGTAGCATCTGAAACCTCTGAATGAATGAATGAAGACCTTTCATTTCAGATTAAAATGTGAAATAGAAATAGCATTTTTTGTTAAAGTACTCAGAATAAGTCTTACTTTAAAATTAAGTGACAGACCACAACCTGAAGTAGGAACATCTATGTTCCTTTACAGGTAACTGTCTTACTTGCTGTAAACAATGCATTTGGCACATGTTCAGACATCATCCCAGCCTGTGAAAAGGCTCAAAGAAACCAAATACAGGTATACATATTTTGAAGCCCTAACCAATGTTTTGAATTCCCCATCTCCATATTTCCACAAATTTGTTCTGTTATACAAATAAAAATCTTAGATTTGCCCCTGAAAGACCTTAGATCAATTCAGTTCAAGTCTTCGAGCTGAGCCTCTTTTTCTGCCAAGAATCTGGAGCTTTTTTTCTGGCTGCCTATAATTATTCTGTTCCTTAAACAAAGATGTAAGTCTGTGCTTTTCTCCACTTAGATTTGTCTTTTAAAAAATCCATGGGGGCTTCAGGGGAAAACTTTCCATTCAGTTTGTCTCTGGGGTTTCCTGAGCTGACAGTTCAGACATCAATTCATCTTTAATAGTCTTCATTTTTGATCCTTTTTCTCCCCCACTTGGAAGAGCTCATCAGTTTGTAGAAAAATCTTGCCAGATATTTTCCACTCAACTTCATTTATCCTCCAAGTTTCAGTCCTGCTCCTTTCCTGTCCTAACCAAGCCATGCAATGCAGTGAATTCACGCAGTTCTAACCAAATCTCCAAGCTAAAGAGCAGCAAAGCACCACTGAAAAGCATTTGGGCTAGCACACACATCTCTGTAGGAGAGAACAACATTCTGCATAGGTGAAAACACACTGTCAGAATAAATTTGCCACTGGTCATATCAGAAAACCAATCATCTTTGGCAGCAGAGCTTGTCTCCCAAGGTGTAGTATCACCGAGCACCCCTCAGTCAGGCTACTTACTGAGACTTTCAGAGCATGCAAACTGAAGCAAGCCTGATTACAAAAGCAACTGATACTTTTCACTTTCAACAGGGAAAGCAGGTGACAAATACCCTCAGGAGAGCCCTTTCCTGGGGTCAAAAGGGAGGCACTGCAATGGTCATCAGACAAGCCATGTCCCCAGAAGCTGACATGATAGACTTCCAACCACAAACATGAGTGAATGTGGGACTTTTTATAAGCGTCAGCACTTTTCAGCTAAGGGCAGACAAGTTTGGTCTCTCCTGCCTTTGCAAAGCTTTACGCCATGACACGCACCTACTCTGAGTGGCAAGAGAGACAACTGGTTTTGTCACTTTTAATTTCAAAGGCTGTACGCTATGCACAATTACCCCAAGGCAATAAAACATGATCTATTTCAATTTAGATTCGACCTGCTCTTCCATGCAGGCAGCACAAAGCATATTGTATCATTTCATCAATTAGAATCATAGAACTATTGAATCGTTTAGGTTGGAAAAGATCTTTAAGATCATCAACTCCAACCCGAACCCCAGCACTGCAAAGTCCAGAATGAAACCATGTCCCTAAGTGCCACATCTACACGTCTTAAATACCTCACATTAAACAGCAAGTCAAGCTGCAAAATCTTAATTAGCAGCTCCATTAATATCAATGCACTGAGTAAGGTCACTGCTAAGGAAAAATAAATAAATAAATCTACCACTGTGTATATATCATAAATTAAGCATAATCTAGTGGCATCTTATCAACATCCTCATCAAAACTGCTTGCAATCTAGGCAAGCTGCATAAAGTTCAACTATTTACAAAGTTCACAGCTATACAGAGCCATCTATTTCTAGTCAAGGAACAGAACACAAATTTCACAGATTCTGGAATTACTTAATTTAAATAATTTAATTAAAAATATTTAATCAACATCAACCTATCAATTTTCCATCAGAACTGAGTTACTTCAGCAGCACTTCTTCAGAAGACCAGAGCCAGCCAGGCTATACAGAAACACCTGGAGAAAGGTATCCTTCAGATGATGCAGAGCCCAGAAGTCCTTAGCTGAAGGTGATGCTCAGTATATTTCTCCTCAACTAAATAATGAAACACAATTAGCTGGACCCTTCAGTAGCTTAAGAATATACTCATTGGAAAGCAGGGTGAGGTTGGCTTGGAGCTGGGCAGCAGTCAATGCCCCAGCTGCCTGGGCATGACTATGCAAACTGTGGGCTGCCCTGTAAGAGCACACTCAAAATTACCACTAGCAGAGGTGCTGTATGCCTGCTCGGCACATGGGAAAGAATAGCATCACAGTAGAAGGACAGGAAGGAGCTCTTAGAAGCATTTATTATAACCCTGGATCAGGTCTTGTAATATGCACATCCTTTCCACTTCGCCAGCAGTACAACTGAGCAGTGCAATCTATCTAAATCACAGCTAAAGGCTGGAACACAATGAGACAAACTAGCTTGTGATGGTATGATTTTGGAAACATGCTTCACTGCAAAGAGAGAGACTCCTAAAACAACATGGGGTTCTGCATTTACAGAGGAAGCCTCATCATCTTTCACAAAGGAGAAAATGAAACACAGTCTGTCCAAAGCCATGATTAGAACCCATCTTTCTGCACTATTATTTTAACAGCTTAATAATAGGACCAAGGCAGCACCAAAAATCCCCTATTAAATATAGCAGAAAGAAAACTGGATCCTCTTATTGTTAGTGTTGCAAACGTAAGGCTTACGCAACACAGCCTCACTCTGCTCTCCCTTTCAGAGAGTTAAATAAGGTGCAATTTAGCCATCATATTACACTGCTTCAAATAAGCAAGCCCTCAGCTTCTCTCCTGAGGTACTCTGTAGTTACAGACTGCAATGCTTAGTTGAAGTTTTCTTATCATATAAAGTAGTTGCTACAAAAGTATATTTCCATTTAGTTCATGCTACCATTCTTAAAACCAAAGGTCAAAAAAAAAAAGAAACAAATGCCTAACTGTAGCTAAGTAGGTCTTGGATGGAGCCCAGAGCTGACAAGAACCAAAACGTTTCATGCAAGAATAAAAGAAGCTTCAGCTTTTGGATTCTGCTTAATTAAATATGATTTTTAAGTTAAAAAAAAAAAAAAAACAACCCTGATTTTGAAGAAAACCTGCATCAAAGTGTTTGCTTAGATTTTAAGTTAATGCATTTTTAAGCTTTAAAAATCTTTGTATGCATATTTTTGTATTCCAAACCTGTTTGTATTTTGCAGAGAGAGTTACCTTTACATGCGTTTATCTCAACCATAGCACAGGGAAAATTTAAGTCTAGAATACCCTCTCTCATTTGAGGGGCAGTTATGACTGAAGTCCACATAATGCATTTTTCTTCTTTCATTTAAAGCAAACTCTTTTTTCCTTCTTCAATTTAGATATAGGTTTTCAAAGCAGAACAGCTTGTCATAGACCTTTAAATTCTCCTACACTGATACAGAATCAGTGACAGGGAGATTTACTGCATAAAAAAAGAATTCAACTTTTGAATAAGCATCAAGGACAATTGCTGCTCTTTTTCTCTGTTTGACATCAACAGCATATTATTTTTCCCCCTTTAGATGACCTCTCCTTCCCCTCACTAGAGCTCTTTTAATACAAAGTTTTTCTGATATTTCACTTTTAAACTGCAAGGTCAGGTTGCAATCTCCAAACAAGCAACAATTCTGCCCAAGGACTCCCACAAATCCTTTCTTCCCACAATCACTCCCTGTATTACCCAAACTGGATGTTAAGCAATTGCCTAGAGGGACTATGTAATCAAGATGTAGCCTAAGAGAAAAAAAAATAGAAAGGGGAGGTGTGGAGAGGCAGGGGAAATCTGCTTCACCTCTGTGGTAAAAGTTTACAGTGAGAAAATCACATTACATGAGAAATAAGGAAACAGGCCAAGAACTATCCCTTTTTTCCCCCTCAAACCCCCCCCCCCCCAAACAACCCATCAACAAAACCATAATCAATGCAGCATG
>JBCJKH010001876.1:0-16281 GCA_039877255.1 Loriculus beryllinus
TGATCCAGTATGCCACAGCTTACCCAGACAGTACTATTCGCACTATATTGAGGGCTGCTGCTGCAGCCAGCTGAGTTCAGTGCTGCTGGGCCAGGACTTCTATACAAACACAAGGGACTCTGTCTCACCCTCTTCAGTGAACAGACAGCCATCTAGATGTGTATAGACCTTACAGAATAGGCTTAAATGAACTCTTGGACCCATATAAAGATTTCTGTTTTACCAAAGCGAAGAAGAGCCCAAATACAAACAAGAACAGAGCATTTCAAGTCAATAGCCGGTGAGAGGGAAAGTATGCTCACTTCTGTTTTCCCACAGGTAGTTCATGTGATTTTTCAGGTCTCTGTCAGAAAACAAGGAAAATAGGGAATCATTGAGAGAAGCAGGAAATAAAAAAGCTGCTTAAGCACTCACCTACCATTTACTGGCAGCTTGTAGGAGGTCTACGTGATGTTGTGTAGAAAAGCCTGTTCTCAGGGCTGTAATAATCAGTCATCTATAGAGAGCTGGAAAGAGCTTATCAGAGCTGACAGGCTCTTCTCAAAAGAAAGTCTGGCCTGGCTTGATTACCTTAGATCATCAAAATAACACCTGTAAGTAACAGGTGACTTGGTGGCTTGCCTGCAGGCTGCTGCCCTATAAATAAAACCAGATTTTTTTTCTATTAGGCCAATGTCTTAATGTCTCCTGATTTTTAGATATATTTTTCTATCAAAAAAGAAGAAAAAAAAAAAAAGGAACGACTGGTGCATGTAGCAAATATAACAGTAAGAACAGTAACAAACAAAAAAAGCAGAATGTCCCTGGACTCTCTTCCTCTTTTAAACCTCATATTTGCCATGGCAAAGTAATACTCCTGATGTGGTAACTGATCACATCAGTTTATGTCAAACAATGTGACGATAGGGTGCTCAGTGGTGCACAGAGAACTCATGGACTACACAGTACATCAGTAAAACATGGATCTGTTAATAAGAGCAAAAATAGCAGCCTTGCATCTATCTGTCAATAAACTGGTCTTCCTCAGGTCTGCAGTCATGTGCATGTTTGGGACGCCCGTTTGTGTAGCAGATAACCACCTACTCACAAGGCCAGCTGTTTCTAAAATAATTTCCTGCATCTTGCAGAGCATTTTGTTAAACTTCTTCATGTGTAAAATGATCCTGCACTATTACTTGCTGCCTTTTAGGGACTGTTGGTTTGGTTTTTCTAGTCATCGTTAGAATGGGAATTGACATAGGAGCAGGTTTAGCAAATTGTGGTTAGGCAAGAGGCAAACATGAACAGTTCAATGTCAGCCCAAAAGCTCCAATTAATTATTTGAAACTTAGGGTATATAAAACCCAACTAATGACCTCTGAGAAAATGCATCTTCTTTTTTTCTTTTTTTTTTTTTTTCCCCAGTAAAAATACAGCATCTTTCCATAAACCAAGCAGTCAAAAATCTGAGAGTGGAGAGTAGAGGGATGTATGTGTTTTCTCAGCATCATGCAGCATTTCGTCATTGTCTGTCACTTCACACAGGTGCTACCCTTCCCCAGGAGGGGTCTTCCTTCCCTGACCCCACTGTGTCTTGCCATGTCCCCATGCTTTATACTTACACTGATTTTTAAAGAGGAAGCAGGGTTGGGAGAGAGGGGTAAACAGAAAGAAAAAGGACTGCAGAGCCCCTCCACACCAGAAAGAATGGCTTTTCTAATTACAGTAATTCCCATTTTTACACTTCAGTTTTCATGGGAAGTTATTTCAACTCTTGTGGCTTCCTCTGAGGTGAAAGATGTTTCTGCTGCTTTTAGAGGAGAAGGCCAAGACTCCATCATTAAGCCAGTGGCACGGCATGAAGCATCACCACAGGAGCTGGTGATCTCTAGTAAAGTCAGAGCAATCCAGGCTGGCACAATGTCCATGATACCTTATGGGCCATGAGATCTTCCCATGACAACATCCAGGACTTTGCAGGGAAGGCTAAAATTGTGATTCGATCACTAGAACCAACAGTAAAATCTGGGGTTCCTAGCAATTGTGTGGTTTATTCTTTCATTGGTTTTTTTCACTGTGTTTCTTTTTACAGAGATTTGCTGCCCTTCACCCTGAAGCTACCACAAGCAATATTAGAAGCCAGTAGCTTTCAAGACCTTGAAATTATCTCTAGTTTGGGGATAGGTAAGTCCCTCAAAGCAGCCAGAGTTTCACTCAAACTTGTGAGAACCACGGTGCTTCATAACTGCAGGATAGATGAACTGCTGTCTTCAAATTAGACGAGGAGGCCTGAATGCAAGAGAGATGTTCATGATCTTTGTGTTTATAGAAGCACACTGAAAACTGCCACTTGCCCCTTTGGACAAAAACCTCCACTGGGACTTCTGTGCATGGGTGGAAACTACTATGTAAGCTGGGGCTTTCAGCAACTGAAGCGTGGCACAGCCTCTCATGATTACTTAAATAAACTGGAAGTAGTTGGCATCTAAGGATATGAAAAAAGAAAAACAGCTTTGCAGTTTCCCCTTCTGATGTGTGGGGGCAATGCTGATGGAAGTGACATTTTTGAATTTTGATATTTCTGCTTTCTCTTGCAGGATTTCTAATTGGTAGAGGACTCTGTAGCGTCCCAGCATGTTCTCTTGCCTCACACTAATTAGATAAAAAAAGGAATGTTATTTTTAGTGACAGCACCAAACAAGCAAATTTTAGATCAGATGTGTAAAGTTACAGAGTTGGAAATGCAGCACTTTCAACTAAAGGAGGTCATCTTCCTGTTCCTTCCTATTTAACACACTCTGCTTGAGACATGTATTACAGTTAGCCACTCTCACACTAGTTTGCTTTTCAGTTTTTTCTCATCTGTTGAAAACAGCCAAACAATAGCGAAAGCTGAATTTAGCTCACTTAGAGATACTCACTGGAGCACCATGGGGATTTAGGGATCTATTTTTGGATCTTCTGCATTACACCTCCCAGAAGGCATGGGAAAACCCTGCTGGTTTCAGTTCAAGAAGCTTTGTTAAATTTGACTAACAATTTGCCTCTAACACTTTCAGCATCCTCTATTTGGAATATGTTCCTGTTTGTCAAAGCATCATTGAGTATGGGTGTCTAGCCAGCACTTTCTGCTTAAAGAAAAGTAATTTGCAAGTCAAGATAGCAAGATGCAAACTTACTATCAATTTTAGTTAAAAGTGTAAAAAATTGGATTAAAATTAAAAATAAAAAGAAGTGTCTCATAATTCTCTGACCCTCACCCTAATTTAAGCCAGTAGAGTTGATCCTGACTCAGGTAACAATCTCCAACAGCTTCTGAATGGAAGGATTAGCTAAAGCACAAGAACTAAAGCAATGCTGGTTGTAGTCTTCTTTCTTCCCTCCTGTACACTGGTGATGCTTGCAGGTTTGCTTATTGCAGTACATTGCATGCCAGGAAAATTTCTGACAACAGAAGGAAACGTGCTGTTCTGTAAAGATTTCCTGGGAAATGATGCTAGCTTCTTGGAGTGCCATGCTGTCTCAGTAAAGTCAAACAGGCTGAAGTAATGTGTGATACTGTTTACTGCTTCCTGGAACAAAATTTCATGGGTACGAATGAGTAGACAAACAATAAGTGCTGCCTGAAGTGACACTCCCAAAAGAAAACTAGCACTGTTTGAAATTGGTAGGTTGCTTTTATTTATTTCAAAGTGATATGTTTTTTGAGGGAATAGAAGTAAGATGTCTACCAACAAGCTGGCTTGTCCCACAGATGATCTGGCTGTTATGTATATTGTCAAAGAAGATATACTGCAAGCCCTCTGGTCCTGACCTGGCTGATACAAAAGGCATTTTAGCAGAAGAATTACTATTGCACAAAGAGCACATACCAAGTCTCAAAGAACTGCTTAGTTATCTCTCCCAGAATATAAGCTAAGGGAAGAGCCAGGGTAGCAATGGGAGATGATCGAACTACCTTTCCTGCTGTATGAAACAATGTGGCTGCATTGAGAAGCACCCTCTCTGAACCAGCTAGGTAACCCTTGGTATGACCACCTCATCTGGTCCTTCACAGTCTGAGTGGAGCATTACATTTTCACCACAGTGTCTTATTCTGATCACTACTGAGAAAAATAACCAACTTCCCTTCTGTAGATTGGTTTACTCACAATTTCCTCAGCCCATGAGACTCCACAGACTATTTTCAGGCTTAAACAAGCAAGTTCAACTGTCCCGCATACAGGACAGTAGACTTGGAGTTCCCAGTAGAGTTGGACTACAGTTTCCTTTTTAAAGGAAATTCTACCCCACACAGTCTCAGACATGAGGGGATTAGCAGTGTGATGCTATTATGTGCAGTTGCAACTGCATGTCTATGCCAGAATTCTGTTGTCAAGAGTGCTGTTGTTCCTGGCAACACTTTTATTTTAAGCTTCTTTGTTCTCTTCCCTCACATAGTAGGAAATTAGGGAATAAACCTGTTCTAACCTTAGACTCCCTGCAAAAAACCAAAAACCTGCTGACATGCTCACAAAGCTAAATTAGCCATGGACACTAGCCTAGGCTGCAGAAGGCTAAATTGGCTATTTTAACCTGATGGAAATGAACATTCTTTTAGTTCACCTGTGCATGGCTTACTCTGTGCCTGTGTTATGGAAATGCTTGGTTAGCAGAAGCAGGAGGGCAGTGAGGAGTTACCCTGCCTGTCCTGCCCTGCCTGCGGTACTTGCACCCACTGCAGGGAAGGGAATAGTCCCTCTTCCTGGGGCAGCTGGCTGTGACCCTGGGGACCACATTGCTGTCAGAGGGAGGCAAGGCCAGCAATGGGCTCAGGGCACCAAGGCAGAGTCCTGCAGAGAGCAAGTCATGGCAGCAGCAGAAAGAAGATGGCTTTTCCAGCAATGGTGAGGAGCTGGCTGCAGGCAGGAAGTCATCAAAAATCACAACTGCACCGGGGAGCAAAACAGGAAGAAGTGGCCTGCCTTTGGAGATGCAGTAGGCAAAGGAGAGATTTTATCTGATGTATTTCACCCCTGAATTCTGCATTGGCTTTAACTGAGAGTTCCTTTGCTCTGAGTTCTGCTGTGACCTCCCTAACTGGAAGTCCCTTTGAGCTTTTCTGGGATGCTGGTTTTTAGGAAAAAAACACAGGCAGACACTGCCCAGAGCTCTGGCCAGCTCAGCCCTGTCCCCTTTCCCTGTGGTGGTCTGGGGCTACACTGTGCAGCCAATGAGAGAATGGAGCCCTGGCAAGGCACAGCTAAAGGCACCCTCCTGAGACCTGCACCATGTGCTCAGCACTGAGGGTCATCACACACATGTGCAGCCCGATCCATCCCCTCTTGACCCAGCAGGTAGTATTTTTGCAGTGAGATAGGTTTGGAACCAAGCTGAGAGCATGGTTCATGTGCTGTGTGGCAGCCCCTTTTGCTTCCTGTGTCCACCCACAAGAGTGTGCCACCAGCGTCAGCTTTGTGTCCAGGGACCAAGCATGCTGAAATAGTTATTTAGTTACTTGCAACCTTGTATTTCCAGGATTTCCCGTCTTCCCCTTGTCTCTAACTCTGTGGGCATCAGTCCTCACCCAGGGAATACCCTCAGAAGTTTATACCCTTTTCCTTGGTCAGAACATACAGAGTTTGCAGGATCCTGTTTCCTGACACTTTGAGTAGTGGACCTTGGATTACCAGATCTGAAAGTGATAGAAAGCAATCACACCAATAAGGCAAGCAGGCTTAAAAACTTATCTCAGGGGAAGGGAAGAAGTTTATATTTGATGCTGAATCTATTCAAGATATGAACAAATGCTTTGTAAATTTTTAAATAAACCATTCAAAGATATTCTAGTGAGAGGTTTGTGACATACAGAAATGACTACTTGCATCTTCTTTTTCCAGTCACAGCTGATGGCACTGGAGTGCTTAACTATTCTTTAATCTTTCAGCATACAACCTTCCTGTGTACACAGTCTTTTGCACCATCTTTCCTCTCTTACACCTGCAGGCAGGCAGCGTCATGGTTATGGATAATTGCCATGCAGAGCTACAGAATTTAATGATAATTTTAACCTGGGGAAGGTATTTAAAATCATATGTTTCTGCACTGGTTGTACTGCAAAACAGGAGCAGACCTCTTTGTAGACAGACTGACACATGAGCTTGCTGTGTCATCTTCATCTGATATCTCTCGTGCCTCTGGTGTACATTGGATGCAGGCTATATATCTCAGCCCTGCGCCTTCCCACAGTCAGAAATAAGGGGACGGGAGGTCATCTGGGGGCTTCACACTCTCACCCCAGGTGTCCACAGCTATTTGCATCTAGAGGACAGTGATCACTGAACAAGCCATAGACCCTCTTTTACAGTCATTTGTATTTGTTACTTGCACCTTCCTGCTCACACTGCATAGGCTGCACAGCATTAACAGTTCTCACTAGATGAATGTCCTAAAACTGGGAAAAAAAGAGGTTTCTGGTGAAGCTTCTGGGCTTGTCCCCTCATTTGAAGGATCTCACACACATAAAACAGACAACCCTTTCTTCACATTGTTTTGTGCAGGGATGTGAAAGCTTTTGTACCATTTTTTTAACAAAAAGTAGGACTTCTACGTGCTTTTAGCAGCTAAAATTCTCTCAGAGTTGTTTTTTTCTTTTGTTTTGTTTTTTGTTTTTTGACAGATTTCTGGGATTCCTCCTTAAACCACAGAAGAAGAAAGGAGTTATCCCACCCTGCAAAACACTCTGCTTTCAGCACTGTTCAGACAGACAGTTTAAAATCTACCCAGCGTTTTGCAAGCGGCACAAACCACTGCTCATGTGAAATTGAGCTGTCAATAGGAAACGACAGGCTGTGGTTCGTGAATCCTATTTTTATAGAAGAGTGCAGTAATCCTTGTTCACCAGTTGTACCTTCTCCTAAAAGCAGTGCTGTGAGTGCTGATCTCCCCCCTGCCACCATGCTCACTGAAAGGAGGTCTCCCCGCCGCCCCCCGCCGCCTCCACCTTCTCATGCTCTCATTCAGAAATCTTCTCTGAAGCCCCTGCAGGATCCCACCACTGCCTGTGAAGAAAATGAGCCGCTCCTTCAGCCACTAGAAAAGACCATGAAGGAAATGAGAATTGAAGGCAGTGACAATAAAGAAGAAGGGAAGCAGAGCTGCTCAGTCAGTGAGCCTTTGGCAGTGAGCCCCAAAAAGGGCTCCCAGTCCTGTGTCCCCCCATGGAAGCGGCTGTCTGAGAGGACCTCAGAGGTGAGCTGTGTGGGAAACCCTGGAAGTTGTGAAACGCTGAAAGGGGAACGGACAGAAGAAAAACAACATGCGAGTACAGAGAACAGCGATAAAAGGTCACTGTGCAAAAAGGCTGTAGAAATGCCTGGTGAAGTTCCTGAGGCAGCGGTATCACAGTTTCAAGAGACAAAGCCTGAACCTGCAGAGATGAAGGACATGCCTGGGATTCAAAGAAATGCCATAGGAAAGTCACCTCCTATCCCACCACCAAGAAAGAAGAGGCTTTCCCAGGTACCGAGGGTCCCCAGCTCCTGCCAGTCAAAGCAAAGAACAGTGGCAGAGATGGCCACAACCGTGGCCATTGTGCAGGATTTGTGCAAGAGCAGCTCTGCTACAGTGTCAGGTGGTGCTACTGGTACACACACCAAGACTGAACTGGGACATAGCCACAAATCCATCAACTCAGCTGAACTGAAAGATGCTCACTCCTCCTCCTCCCTGGAAGGCCCAGGAGGCAGCACTGTGGCTCAGATGTCAGCATCTGAACCAGACTCCTACTCCACCAGCAGCACAGAGGATGACCTGGAGATGCCGAGCAGTTCTTCTGGTAAAAAGACACGCTCCATGATCTTGGACAAGGCCAAGAACAGGCTGTCCTTTGTGAGCCTGTCTAATGTCTTCACAGTCTTCTTGTCTAGTGGCAGGAAGCTGCAGAAGAAGATTGTGGAGTTGGCACAGGACAAGGACTCATACTTTGGCAACCTGGTGCAGGACTACAGAGTGTACAGTTTAGAGATGATGGCAAAGCAGAGCTCCAGCACAGAGATGCTACAAGAAATCCGGATGATGATGACACAGCTGAAGAGTTACTTAGTGCAGAGCACTGAGTTGAAATCTCTGATAGACCCAGGCTCCCACACTGAGGAACAGTTAGGTAGGTGACTGCGCTTTACCCGTCCTTGGGCAGATTTTGGGAAGGCGAGGAAGGACACGGGTTCTGCTTTACAGAATTATAAACCATCTCTTAAAAGCTGAAGGGCGTGAAATGAAGTCTACTCTGTGGCTGCCAGCACTTGGAGGAGCAGCTCTAAGAACTGGGGGACCAGTAAGGGGGGAAAATCCCTCATAAAAAATTAATATTTTAAAGGGAAGAGTTTAAGAAGAAGAGGTGTATGTTTGTGTGTGAGACATATATGTATGTATATATGCATATATACACACATATAAATATGAGTCTCTGTGTTTGTGTATATACCTGTATGCACAGGCACACACACTGAGAGCTGTGTTCACTGGAAACACAAAAGGTCAATGTCTCCCTGCACAGCTGTGTTCCACACGGCCTTCCATGTCCACTGCCTCACGCTCTGCAGTGAGGATGGAGAGCTCCTTGTATGTGGCAGCCAGATCTGGGGTCAGTCACTGTCTCACAAGAAGGGACAAGACTACAATAGTTTTGAGTGGCAGATTGGAGGAATCACTTGATCCCACTCTGTGCTCCTCAGAGCTCAGAGGCACAAATAGCTGCCTGTTGCAAGACCACTTCTGGCTCCAAAATACAGCATTTGCGTCTCCTTGCCACAGACATAAATTGCTTTTGGAGAGGAAAATTATTTTTTTTGGCTGTTTAGGGGTGTTTTGTTGCTTTTCATTCAATATTCTGTGAGGGAGTAATGTGTTACTGCCCCCCTTGCTAAGAAGTTGACTGTCCAGTTTAACATACATTCATGAAGGAATATACAAAGATTCTTTATCCCAGTCATAGAATCATAGAATAGTTAGGGTTGGAAAGGACCTTAAGATCATCCAGTTCCAACCCCCCTGCCATCGGCAGGGACACCTCACACTAGATCGTGTCACCCAAGGCTCTGTCCAACCTGGCCTTGACCACTGCCAGCAATGGAGCATTCACAACTTCCCTGGGCAGAGAAGGAATTGTTGACTAGAATCCTTGGAAGCTGTCATGTTGACAAAATTGTGTGCTGAATTGTGCCACAGAAATCAATTTTAACCAATCCTCACTTTATTTTTCATTTCCAAAACAAGGAACTTAGGCACATACTTACAGTGGAAATTTTGCATACAGATCCCTTCAGAAGCTTTGGAAATGTCAGGACTAGAGATCCCATGCTATAACTAATTGCAGCTTCAATGTCTGATGGTTTCTCATTCAGTTTACATTTGCAAGTTTCATTAGACATTCTTTTTTATTTGAATTTGTTGTGACTTCCCAGCTTGGGCCAGCAGATTTTGGTGGTTTTGCTGCTTTAGCAGGTGTTTGAGACTGTGCTGGCACAGTTTACTTCATCTGGGGAATCACTTCCGACACTAGAAAGTTTGACAATATTCACAACAGCAGAGCAGAAAATTTCCAGTGTTATATGAGGCCTTAGATGACAAATGAGAAAAGCAAGTACACAGTTTACCTTTTCTGCCAAGGACAACACAGTGGAAGCCTGAATTATGGCCACTTGTTCTTCATTTCTCAAATTCTGAGTAGGGAAGGAAAGGGAATAAGAAAATTAGCAGCAGTTTCCTTTATGAATAAAGATAATCCAGGCGATACATTAGGTCTACCGTTTTCAGGGGATCCCTCTAGTACTGGGTATCACGTAAAACCATCAGTTTGTTAAAATATATTAAAAAGAAGACTGCTTTTGCCTATCTGCATCATATGGGCTAACTATAGGTTTTTGTTCCATTGCATCTTATGAGAAATATAAACTAAAATTAGACCCATTTGTCTTTCTTCCTGCTAGTTTTACAAAGCTGAATTTCCATTAAAGCTTTTGTAAAAATAATGCTGATTTACACCAGCACATGAACAGACAATCATGATCCTTCGGTTTTATTTCTTATTCACTTTCTTAAAACATACCTAA
Source organism: Loriculus beryllinus (assembly GCA_039877255.1). Lineage (NCBI taxonomy): Eukaryota > Metazoa > Chordata > Aves > Psittaciformes > Psittacidae > Loriculus > Loriculus beryllinus. The sequence continues at coordinate 10,071 of JBCJKH010001876.1, forward strand.
GCTTGGCCAGAGATACAAGATGATCTCTTACACAGATGACTAAAGTAGACAGCAATGCCCACTTACAAAACCATAAGGGATTTGATAACTCTTGCCTATTTATGAAACTGTATGCAGAGGAATCCTAGGCCTGATGAAAAGTGGTTGGCTCAAACTGCCAAACAAATTCATGTGCTTTCCTGAATGACTGGAATTCAGTCAGGCCCAGTTTCAAGTATCAGTGACCTTTGGACAGTCTCCCAGTCTGCTAAACCAGATGTTGAAGCTGCTACTTCGTTACTAGGTCTCTGACTTCTGAAATCTCACAAATCCATAACTTATGGAAATAATAACTCCTTAAATTAATTGTTCTGATGCTGCAGAACTTAACAAGTATCTTAGAAAATAATAATGATAATTATAGATCTCAATTACGCTCCTGTACAAAATGCAGCTTGTAAAAGGAAAATACCTCTGACTTTAACTTACCCCATTATCACCTAGGATGTCTAACTGCTTTATGAGGTCTGGGATGCAGACATCCTGAAAAAAAAGAATAAGGTAAAGGCACAGAATGCACATTTTATCACAGCTGCGGTATTCGTCCCTCCTACAATCCATGTTTAAATCAACCATTTTGTTTTATCCCATAGAAATGCATCACACACTGATTTCAATTACCTCTGAACCAGGTTTTGCCATTATGGTGAAAATTATGAGTCCGATTCAACTGTGTCAGTCATTATACACTCATTGTAGACTGAGTTTACATGTTTAAAATTTACTGGAGTTACTGGCAGACATTAATATAATGGGTTATATGGGCACCACTCCTGTAATGACAAGTGCTGCTTTATAAAACTGACCTACCTTAACCCCTTCCTTCATGCAGTAGATCTGTAGAGCACTCACACCATCTGAGAATGGGTGAATCTGGAGATTAAATGGTGGGGACCGTCTCTCTCTTTCCTGAAAATAAATTGAAAAGATGACAGAGAACATATTAGAATGAAGGAGATGGACACAGAGCTCATTAAATGCCATAGCTACTACAGCATGCTTTGCAAAGCCAGTCTCTTCATTTTACAAGTCAAAGATAGAAACATTTAGACCTAGTCTGAAAAACAGGGTGCCAAGTGAGATGGGATCCTGAACCCAGGATAATTCTCTTACAGGAAATTACTGATTGATTAATTATATCAATTAGCAAATTGGCTGGGGAAAGGCTGTCACCTGCTAAGACTCAAGCAACTCACCTAGTGAGGTACTGAACAACTACATACTGTTGTAAATACTGACTTTAGAAACAGGTGTTTGACTTAAGACTACTAGGATACTCCAATTACACCTTTGCTTGTCCTGGTATGCTTGTGTGGTCTAGTATCCATGGAAAGCAGTAAGTTCAAACAAGTTGATCAAATCAGCTCTCACCCTCATTGCACAAAATCTACAAATACCTGTCTTCTCTTAAGGGATCAAAGACAATAAAAGTTGGAAGATGTTATTTCTCATCCCTTTCAAGTACTCAGGCAAGCACAGCGTGAAAATCAAATTCCAAATATATTCTTGGTTTATGTAATTCACTTGGTCAGTCCCATTCCATGTCATGGAACACAGCTGTCAGGTAAAACTGGGAAAGATTATAAATAAGGGACAAATCTGTCCCAGCACTGAATCATGAAAGCCAGGAAAGGCCCTGTGTTACCTTTAAGCTCTGAATGGCAAGTATGTAAGGCTTTGGACAGCAACTGAAAAGGGCAACCGAGAAATAAACCAGGTCATACTGGAGAAAGGCAGGTGGAAGTTTTTGTCTGTTAGCACTCCTATAACAAGGGGCAGACTAGGAAGAGGGAGATCAAGGTCTAACACAGTCCTCTGGCCACCTGCAGAGGCTTCTGTAGCTTCTCCATTAATCTCCAGAGTCACCTCTCTTACCTAATGCGGGTCATGAGGAGAGCTGCTCAACAAGGAACGTGTCCAGAGCCTGCAGTGACAGTGCTGGCAAGTGGGCAGACAGGCGCCGCTGGGCCGTCATGTGAGGACCTACAGCCTCTAGACACAAATTAGGAGAGCTCTAGGCCAAGCACTGTGTGCCCATAGGCTTTTCTCACGTGCCAGCATTGGCAAGAATGATGATAAAGGCTATAGGAGCAAGACCACATTCACCTGTATAAAACGTCTCTTATCCCCACCACAGTGGCAGGGAACTAAGGTACAGAAAGATCAGATCTAAGCGTGCCTCAGGAGGCAATAGCACAGAGGCCATTCCACACCCTTGTCCAGGGAGGCTATGTCCCTTGGGCACCTCAGCTCTGCACGCCCGCTGCCCCCAGGTCTCACAGCAGGGCAGCAGCTCCAGCAGCACTGGGGATGCATAGATCACCCCGCAGAGCTGGAGGAGCTCCCTGCAGGCTGCTGTGGGCCTGGCTTCAGCCCTCTTCATCATGGCATCTGACAGTAACGCTGCTCCTCTGCAATGATTGTGCTCTAACCACCAGGTACACATTGGTTTGGGAAGGACAGGCCCCAGCTCCTCTCACAGCCAAGTTCTCACAGTGAAAAGATTTCAAAATTCTCTGGGTCAGAGGCAACAAGGTACAATCCTTTTACTCCCATGACAACAGCCCTGGGTCTGACACTCTCTTACAACTGCTTACGGAACTTCATCAATCATTGCTGAACTGAACTTCAAACAGTTCCCCTCCTCCAAGCAAAGGCTAGAGAGGTGCATTTCTCCTCACAGCAGCACTCTCAATGAAACCTGAACTCATCTCATCACCCTTGCTGAAGGAAGGGAAAAGAACAAAGCCGGTATAATTTACAGATCAGCAGGAACATTTTCATAGGGGGAAGCAGGGGCCCTGAAGAAGGAACTGTACTGCATCTCTGACTTCTCAGAGGAACACTCTTCAGGTATTAGAGAGAAAAGTACACTCAACATTTCTTTCTCCTCCAAGACCTGCTCAGGTTCAGGAAAACAAAAACAAAACAAGAAAGAGTCCCCAAACAAACCAACCAACCAACCAACCATTCCTCACAAAACCCTGGGTACCTACTCACGAGAGAGATCTTAGCTGTGAACTAGGATAGAGCCCTGAGCAAAGCACCTGAGAATGGGGCTTAAGACTTGCTTACATAGTTAATTCAAATGTAATTAATTTCTGTTCATTTCAGTAGACTCCAGGGCAGCAATAAGAACAAGAAGACTGCTCCAAAGTGCTAGAAAAGCCATATCTGCAGGTGTGGCAACTAAGAGCCACACTGACATTAATCAGCTAAGCTTATCTATGCACACTGGGCACCTCAGTCAGAGAGATTTCCAAGATATTAGAGCTGGCATACTTCAGCTCACGATTAAAAATGCTGGGCCTGATTTGTTACTCTGTTGTATCACTACAATGCTTGTGTAAACACTTGATTAAAATTGGTATCCAGTGCAAGTGCAGTAATTTAACTTGCTACCAGCTCTACTGTAATGAGCTCATCCATCACCTCCAGCTCAAGGTTGCGGAACTCCAGCAGCTCATTCTGATCTCGGGCATCCTGAAGCTCCTGTTGCAGGCGGTTGTTTTCTCCTTCCAGTTTCTCTATCTAATAGAAACATGTAAGTTCAGGATCTGTGTGACTGTTACAAGAAACATTGAACATTTGGTGAGTGGTAGCTGAGGTAGCATAGGCAGTGCAAAATCCAAACTCTAGAGATGATTCACTACTTGCTGGTTTCCCTCAGTGAATCTTTAGTTTATAGGTGAACTTCTGCTCATCCACTTCCTAAGCATCATAAAATGCTTAGGCTGGAGATTTTCCTAAAAGGGTCTAATCCTAGTGAAGATCAGCAGGGAAGTCAACTCTACAGAGGTGCCAGGTTAGCTATCAGATTAATCTGCATCAGCTGTTAAACACACTGCTCTCATGGCAAAACACTAAAACAGGTTGTTTGGGGAGGGATGTGGAGACATCATTATTGAGGGCCTATGGGAAGATGCTGGATAAATAGCTGTCAGAAATGACGCAGAAACAGTTACACTTGCCTTGGAGAACTCGGCTAGATCAGACTTCCCAGTGTGTAGCACCTGAAACACAGATGGCACGCAGGGAGAGCTGTCTCTGTGGAGGCAGCTACCTGAGCAGCCATCCCACCCCATGCAAGTGTTCATGTGAATTGCACAGCAAGCATCTCCACACAAGGAGTTCTGTCAGCAGATGAACTTAAATATCACCCATTCACCAACTGTCTATAACTTGCTTGTTGTGGACAAATCCACCACTAGCACCTCAGCTTGCTCTCTTTTGCAAGTCTCCAACTAGTGCCAGAACATGTATTTTGCAATCAGGTTGCCTGAGTAGGGCCTTAGAAAAAAGCTAGGGAGCATGCTAAGATCCAGGTCAAATGTGCCTCCAAGGGTCAGTTTGGACGGGGAAGAACAGCACAGGGCTGGAAGATTATTAGGGGTGTTTATGGAAGAAGATGAACACAAGCAAAGAAATCTCATCTGGGGAGGTGAAAGACAGCAGGAGACCTGGTACTGGGAGCTCTGGCCTCTTGCTGATGGCAGTCATAATGTATTGCCACTGCTGTTACTCTTGGTGATATGCGAGCAATGTGGAGGCCCTTCATATCCGTATATTCTATTACTATAAATATATACATACAAATGCATACACACACACAAACAAACAATATTCCTCAATGCACCAGGGGGCTGAGCCATACAAGTTCCATTAGACTTAGAATGACTTTAAGCCCTTAAAAATATAGATGACACACAAGGACTAGGCCCATGAAAGGGTCCTGGTGTTAGAGGGTGACTGCATTTCTACTGCTGTTTCACACCAGAAGCTAGTTCAAAACATCCTGCCAAGGCAGTAGCAGACTCTTTAGTGCAATGCTACTGGAACACAAAGGTCTGCACCTCTGATTCAAAAACTGAATAGAGCTTCCAGCCCTCAGGCTGATGCGTACCAGCAGAGTTGGTGCATCAGCAACTGCCAGCCATGAGGGTGCCTAAGTAAAGCTGAAGAGGGCTCATCTTTCTGTATGTCAACCTGTCCATATTAATCTATGCTGTTCTGTGCTTATACTACACATGTAAGCACCACACTGCAAGTCCAAAAAGGGTATTGCAGGATCCAGATCACTTTTCAAAGTGAACACACAAAACTTGGGAACATACCTTGTCTAAGAGCTCTTGGTTTCTTTTAATGAAAAGCTGTTTGTCCTCCACCCAGTGCGAGTCCTGTTGGATGAAGCAGTACTATCATAAAATACTCAAACTCCATGAGGTTGGGCATGTTTACTGAAAATTGAAGCCACAATATTCATGCTTTAAAATCCTAGAGGAACGAACTGCCATTTACAGAACAACATATTGATCTATCAAGCTGTACTTAGGCTTTTGAACTCATTAGCCCTGCCTGTTTACTGAACAGCAACATTACATCTCATGCAAATCTACTGAAATTGTGCTAGGTATTTTGTGAGCAGAGCAGGTAATATCCAAAGTAGGAAAAGAAAATACACACAAGAAGTGCTTACCTGTCCTTTCTGTGCTAAAGTTTTCTCCAGATCTTCTATTTTAGCTCTATACCTCTGGACTTCAGCTTGGAGCTGCTCCTGAGCCTGTTGAAGTCACGCACAGTATTAAATAATACAAAACCAGCAGCATGACTGGTATTAAAAGGAAACCAAACACAGCAGGGTCTTGGTTCATGCTGTTGCTTCCACTGAGTGAGTAACTGTTACAAAGATTCTAGCTGAGCAGTGTTTTGTGCCACCCCAAGGCTTGAGGTACAGATGAGGTAAGGCAACAGTGGCAGATAGCTCCTCTCCCCACTCAAGCCTGTTACGATTGTGTATTGTATTACAGTAAGGTAACACAAGCTTAGGTATCTGGGGTGACAGGCTTTGCTCAAAGACCCTTATAAGGGGCAGTCCCTGAACTGAAGAAAAGTGCTTAGTAGGATACGAGTAGGACAAAGGTAATGGAAAGAAGTAACTGTAACTGCTGGGGGAGGGCTTCAAGAGCCAACCCATCAACATGCTGAACAGCCTGATGCCATCTCACAGCTGACACTGCTTTTAGAAGGATTTTGGGCTGCAGACCACCTGAGGTCTGAATGATTCTATGATTTTATTAGAGGGACAACATTTTTAGAGTTGGAAGATTTACAGTAGTGTGCATTACATTCAAATTTGAATATTTGCATTTCTTTGTTAGAAACATTCAGGGGA
>JBCJKH010001876.1:16381-33806 GCA_039877255.1 Loriculus beryllinus
CATTTCTTTGTTAGAAACATTCAGGTGACTATTTGAAAGCCCATGGGGCTCCATTTAGCTGGCAAACCCAATCCCTTCACACCAGGGCAAAAGATGAGAATACCCTTGTGACTCGGTGCCAAACTGCAGAATTGCCTGTTTTGGCATGCCTGCCTAACTGCGGTTTTCAGGTTGAGTCATTGTGTCCATTCTTAACAGTTACTCTGAGTGTACTCAATAAATGAGTGAAATGGACAACTGTCAGTTGTACGGATGTTGTATGTATGTCCTGATAGGACTCAAATGCTTTTACCCTCAGATACTGACCTTGGCTTCTCTTTCAGCATCTATGATGCCTCCCGTCTGCTCCTGCAGTAGTGCATACGCTCTCTGCAGGGCCTGGTATTCCTTCGTCAGCTGTCGAAACCGCAGCTCTGATTCTTCCGCTGCTAAACCCTGAAGGATAAGAAAGGACACGTTTAAGCACCAGACAGTAGAGCACTGCTAAAGCAAAGAATTCAAGTGTGATTTGTTAAGCACAATAGTTGGCTTACAAGTCTTGATTCAAATAGCTTTTATTGGTGAGGTTACTGTAACATGAAGTAATAATGTGGAATTTATACAGAATTTATGTCTTTAAGCTGAAAGAAATGCCATAGGTTTATTTTCTTGAAGGGAGAGAGGAAAAAGAATCATGTCAGATTGCAATGAAGTCATACTGTAGATTCTATGGACTAGATTTTGAAAGAACCTCTCAGCTTTTAGTGTATCAGTAAAAAAAATTGAGGCCAAAGTTAATGAAGAACTTAGAACTCAGTACACACTATAAAACCCTAAGTGTTTTGAGAGCCCAGCCACTTTTGGAAGTCAAAGTCTCCTGAAAATCTCTCCTTACCTATGGAAAGAGCCAGCTCTTACCTCATCTAGATCATCATCTGGGGTTGCTGGTGTTCTGTCTGTTCTATATGAGGCCACAGAGGATGTTTCAGAGTCCATGGAATCATCATCATACCCAAAAACTGTATCCACCACATGTCTCTAAAGGAGGGAAAACATGATTTCTGAATCTCCTTGGAAACAGGCACCATGAGTTTCTGATGGGGTGAAAAGGTCGGTCCAAAATTACATTGCTGGTTACTTAAAGGCAAGACATTAAAAATAGCGATGGGCTACCCCTGCACTTACCATCTCCAAACCAACCCATAAAGAACCATACGGAAGATTAGGTCTTGCACTGGTGGAGAATGAGTTTGCCGAGTAATTTTTTCTGAGCTGAGAACCTTGCTCAGTCTAAAACTTGGAAAACATAATGAGAGCAGCACCATGCTAAAGGAAATGTTTCTGCTCTTGCAGGAAGGCATGAGAATTGTTTGTTAACACAAAAGCTGTTCATAAGACATCTATCAACATGCAGACTGGTGGGCAAAGACAACACTACAACAGCATGGAAACACATGTAGAATAGGGAACCCTCCTTATTCTCTCAAACTGCTGCTATTTCTAATGTCCCAGAGGTTTTCTCGCTGATACTGCTGTTGGAGTAAGTGAAAGCTATGCTAATACAAACTAGCATGAAGTAACTTTTACCTCACACATCTTTCCAATACTACAGTAACCCAGTTACAATCTCAATGTTGTAACAGATTGCTCACACTACACATTTTGGTTAAATGTCTGACACCTCACTATCTTCTATCTCAGTAACAGAATTAAATCAAATGAAAACTGTGTCCTATGAAGGTACAGATGCTTGGCCCTACTGGCTTAGCTTCAGGGCACAGATTTCAGCATTTAAATACTTGGTTTATGAATAATTCTGCAGACAAACTGATCAATGGGCACTTCAGATGCACTTCTGCTTTGCAGCATTTTTCACTTTTGATTACAGGTTGCAGCCTTCTAAACCTGGAATTTTAATCATACAAAAAACATGTACCAAAGATGCCAGTAACCTTTTGCATATAGTATCTTTTTATGTTGTTCATTATTTTTTGTTGTTCATTACTGTAGAAGACAATAACCATATTCTCCCATGTTATAATCTCTGGCTTTGAAATAAAGTTGACTGATTAAAATATTTTGTAGTCCTTGTCTGCCAGCTATGTCTGCCGTGTCTTGCTTCAAAACCCACAGAGAAACAATGTGATGACACTGAAATTCTCTTGTGTGTAGGATAGTCTTGCATTACTTTCACAGAACGTGGCTGACCTAGGGAGGGATGTTCTTGAGGGACAAATTGCAACTGTTTCCTACAAAGCATTTCCATTTTCTGAAGGTAGGACATGGCTGTTACAAAGTCATTCTTCACATCTAGCTTATAAAGGAACTATTTGAAACGCTACTGAGTACTCAGCACCAGCTTTGGACTTGACCCAGTTCAGGGTAATACATGGAGTAACCATAGGCCTGTGGAACTGAGCAGGAGAAAATGGCACTCAATCTAAAAACTTCCACTTGGAGAATAAAGATGCACAAGGATTTTGCTTTAGCCCATATGTGCTATGACAAATAGCAGAAAATAGATGGGAGGGCCTCTGGAAATGTAAATACACCACAGCATAATAGACATTGAGATCCGTATTTATAGAAACCAGATGGAAAGAAGGTTATTACTATTTCAGAGGGAGTGGGGGAAAGTCCCATTTTACTGGAAATAAAATAGCTACATATCCTTAACTGAATTTCAAAGTGGAGTTAAAAAGCTCTCCCAAAATGTAAGGTGTTTATAAACCTGAGTACTAAGGCAGATTGTGATAATCCACAAAGCTCTCTTTAATCAGATTGCTAAAGTGTGTTTTCCTACAGAGCCTACTAGTATTTTTATAAACCAAAAAACATTTCCTCTTACCTTAATAGGCTTTGAGCTTCTTTTATGCTTTCTGCGACGAATGAGTTTCTCCCTGTCCTGGAAAATAAAATCAAAAAGTTACTCTCATCTTGTTTGCAGTTTTGGAAGGCCAAATCTAGAGAGGAAATAAATCATTGGACTTTCACCAACTCTCTGTTCATACATTCAAACAGCAATCTGATTCCAGGTGGGAGGATTCATATCCAAATCTCTATGCATGTCAGCTGAAAACTACTTGAAGAAGATGGGATATCTGCAGAAAAACCCTTGTACAGTTGCCTTGACAGGATGTTGAATGACAGGCACTGACGGATTTCCTGTTAAAATCAGTGGGAAGTCTGTTGCAGGGGCCTGGTTTGGGCTTTGTGTGAGAGGCTGTCCACCTTCCCTGCAAAGGAGATGCTGTCTGTTTCAAAGTTGTAACATGATGGTAGTGTTGATCTCATCCCTCCTAGCAATGACCTCTTAGAAAATGCAACAGTGTGTTTTGGAGTCTCTTTCTCCTTACCCTCAACATCACAATACAAAGTCAGCTGAAAAAGGGATTGTCAGTATTAAATGACAGAAGAACGAGTGAACCACCATCTAGCAGCACATGTTTCTCCAGTACATGGTTATCACACTGTGTGCCTGCCTCTTGTTAAGGGAACTTTTGAATGGTAGCTTAGTTATAGCAGTAAAACAAAACAGCCTTATGAATATGTAGGTACCTTCCTAAGCTCCACAGTTTTTAGTCTGCATTCATTTCTAGAGCTCAGTTCTCACACACAAGTTATACTTTTAAGTTGTAGGGGCTGATGCTCCACTAGAAATTGAATTAAACTGCTCCCTTGCACACCTACATCTAAAAATCTGCAGGTGCTAAAAGTAAGATATTAACCCTTGGACCTCTAGTTATAAGAAGAAATACTATCAGTGGTGAACTGTACATAGGAATTATTCCTAATTTCCCAGTGCTCTGGACGTACCCTCGTTAGCTCATCGATTATGTTCTGTTGCTCTATGACCTGAAGCTTTAAGAATTCAGTTTCTTGTTCCTCATTAGCCTGATCCAGGTCATTGAGAGATCTTAATTTCTTTAGAGGAGGATGTGATGTAATTTTTTCTCTCTGTGGTAGGAAGAGAAGCAGATAAAGTAAGATCCAGCAATTAAAAGACCACTTTCAGCTAAAAATTAGACATTTAAGCTGTACAGCCTTTAAATATCCCTCAGAAACACCATTTTTATAACTTTATTTATACCTGCCATAATAATATAGCAGCACAGGAAGTTTGAGTTCTTCAACCAGAAAAACAAAGCTTTACCTATTTACTTATTGTGGGGCAAATAGCCTCTACAGCAGCTCTTACCCATAGCTCTTCCTTTGCCATGCATCAAGACGCCCTAACATACGGCCAATTCAGCTGAACTCCCTACCTGTTCAGTAAGCATGCGAAACAGTATCTACTCCTGTGACCCCATGCTGTTACTGATACCCATCACACAGCCATACACACTGACGAGAGGGAGATGCTTTAGTCACATGGAAGACATATATCCAGTAGGAAGAAGAGGAAAGGCAAAAACCTGTGGTTTTAACTAGAAGTCCACATCCTGCCTGGAGTAACAGAACTACAGCCCATGAGAATTGCTCTATCCACCCACAGCCTGCTAGCTTCCATAATTTGGGCATCTATAGTGTAAAAAGTAGATCTTAGGGAGCTAAGTTAGAACATATGTGCTGTGTGCACACACATGGGACTGCTGATGTCTAATGCATGCAGATGGCCAGTTCCCTTCTCTCTGCTATGGGACAGCCCAAGGGGCTGTGATCTGTACTACCACAGCTGTGGAAGAACAATTCTGACCTGTGATGCCTGAGTTGCACGGTCTTAAAGTGGCTTAACCTTGTAGCACTAAAGCCTTTTTTTTAAAGAAAGTGAATCTGATCCTCTCATCCTAACCACAGGAAAGCTGCATCCATGGCAGAAGTCAGCCTGCTCATGACTGTGCTGGTGCAAGCCAGAGACAAGGAACACAAACACACTTAGAGGAAGTTGTCTCAGCCTGCCATCTTACATCCGGCAACCCAGAACTTCCATCTCCTTTTCTTATTAATGCCAAAACAACCTCAGTGCATGTGCAGGGAGTGGATTCTGACTGATACTCAGGGAAATTTCATTTGAAGGACACAGACATAACTGCTTTGACCCCATTTAATATAGCCCGGATATGAAACTGATAACCCTAGACAAATTTAGAATACCACAATTACCCTTTGCCATACCCATCTGCCATATTTATGTTTTATGGGAAGACTGTATGTGCTCAGCGGCAGACTAGGACTTCACCATCATCAGCAATAACACATATATTCGAGGATGAACAACACACTGGCTGAAAACATCAATCTTAACAGCTTCCTTTTTGAGTCCCAGCTGACAAACAGCAGATATGACACACATCATGTGACATGATTCTGATACAATTACTTCTTTTTCTTTTTTTAAGAATTGAAACTCAGTATTCTAATCTTGGAGATGGTAGTAAAGATTCTACATTCACATATTATGAATTCATTTAAATATATTGTACACAACACAATGTTACAGTATGTAACTCTATTAGATAGAGACATAAGCATGGCTAGCTCTTATCAGTAGTATTACACGCAATAAATAACACGGTTTTTGTACATATATACATGCATACACTATGCTGATGTGGCTAACATAACAGACATAGACCTACAGCAATCCTCACTTTGCTCTTCAATACCAACCATTTCTATATTTTCTTTAGTAACTGCTTTGAGTTTATCTTCCATACGCTGCAAAGACTGCATAAGTTCATCATTTCTCTTCGTGAGGCACTTGTTTTTTTCCAGAAGAGGTTTACATTGTTTCTCAGCTTCTCGGACACGCTTCAGCTGTATTGATAATAGCAATTAATAGTTGTAAATAATCCAAATAAAAGATTTTTCTTCTCACTCCTTTGTTAGAAGTACTTTTATTACTTCTCTATTGGACTAATGTTCCAGTAAAACACCAAAGTGATCTAGTGGAACTGATGTTTACAGCTTACATAGCTTTATCTATATACCTCAAAACATAATTCTGCATACTAATTTCCAAAAGATGGCTTTATCAACAAGAAACTCAGACTTAGAAATGAAGCAACCCAATTGTCAGGCAAAGCTGCTACAAAAGTTTGAAATGACCTGTGCTTCATCTGCAACTCACTGATTTTCTCACTGAAAGACAGATTTGCATAGGTATCTACTCAGTCTGGATCACAGCAATAACAACATAATTGTAACTCTGGTTTTTAATGCCACACAGTGAAATACTTGTGCACATGCACAACGAACTTTGTTTTAATCAATAAATCACATTAACATTTAATCAACAAATCCCGTTAAGATAGGAAGATATCTTAGGTCATGCTTGGAAGTTCCAGTATTGGTACAACTAGAGTTTAAAGCAAGATCTCTTCCTCTGAAAAAATAGTTCCATTCAGTAATACTGAGTGTTTTATAACTATATTTTCTTTCTCTAAGGGAGGACAAGGAAAATGACATGTGGCTTTGTAAAGACATCATCTCTGTGCCCAGATGATCTACTTAACAAAGGCACCATCCCAGTCCTGTAGTATTGTTTGTCACTGGGAGGTTCCTGTCCCTTGCAGTTCTGCTGAGGAAAGGAGTGCAAGAGTTTTCTGTAGCTATTTAGCACAGTCAACCACACTAGCTTACATCACCACATCATCTTACTAGGCTATCTAAACTAAACCAGTGTTGTAGTCTGAAGCAGGTTAGCAAGTATCTGACAATCCTTTCTGCTAACAGAAAAGGGCGGAGCAGCTAGGAAGTCATTACATCTTTGATCAGAAAAGCTGTTGACAAAACAACTGTTTGTCCTACCCTAAGAAATAAAGTTGTTTCTAATCTGAATGAATCAAAGCGTGGAGTATTTCCAGCAGTACTTTCAACCAAACGTGTTCGTTGTAGCCATGTTATGTGAGGAACAACTCAGTAGCTTTCTAAAAGTACTTTTTTTTTCTTTGTAAAAAAATAGCCTGAACATTTAATGACATGCAGCAGGTAATCAGACTGACTCATCAGGCTCCAAGTTATTCAGTGTCACAAAAGTCTGAGATTTGAGAGCTTTTCATAACTGGAGATCCATGAATATATCTGTAATTTTCATTCTTGCTAAGACATTTTGCAAATACTACATTAAGAACTTGAAGACATTCAAGCCAGCTAAACTGATAAGAAACGAGTGCATTAGGAGTCCTAGCTCAGGAATAAAAAAAATCATGAGTTGAATTTCAACACCCTCATCCTTAATCACAGAAGTGGAAATATGGAGAGGCTAAAAAAACAGGATGCTGACTTCAAAACACACATATCACCACTTAGGATTAAGTCAGATAAAGGGATCAATTCACCACTGTCCAGTCTCCCTAGATCCCTTCACTATTCTCAGCCTGGTCAAATACTGGATTATAAACATTACTTCAGTTACAGGATAAACCCCACCATACACTGCTGTATGCTCAAAAGGTCAAGGAGGGAACATAAGCATTCATACAGACACCTACAAAGCTCTCTGCCTCAACTTTTATTGTGACTTTTTACTCATATCACTTCAAAGAAATTACTGTTTAATTCCAGGATTAAAAAAAATTATCCTCAGCTTCCTGATGGATGGAAAAAGCATATTCATCACTGCCTGTCATCTTTGGATCCTCCTCTCTTTGCTTTTCCCTACGGCTCCCAACCTCTTCTGTCCGACAGTGCAAAGCTCACACACCAGTTCATTTCGTTCATCAACAAGCAATGTATTCCTGTCCTCCAGCTTCCGGATTGTGGCATTCAGCTCTGCTATCCTCTTCTGGTTTCTGCGCAAGTCCTGTTCATTGGCAACAATATAATACAGTTACTGAGTCTTTTCAAAATACATGCTTTGGAAAAGAAGCCTCAAAAAACACCCACCAGTCAACTTAAGTTGTCATCATCAATAAATTGTAGTTACGTATTTTCACAGTATTGAATGTGCTTGCAAAAATACACATGGATTTGGAAGAAAGTATCTGGTTTGGGGGGACACTTTAATTGAAAATTTTCAGCTGTTAAAAAAATAAAGAGAAAACAACCAAACAGACGTTGGTATATTTTTATGATGGGGAAGAAAAAGCAAAAAGATAAAAGACCCTGATTTTTATTGCCTTTTCCTATACCTCACTTCTATTTGCTGAGCCACTATGTCAGATGAAAAAGGACATCCTTTTCAGCATCAACTGCATTTATTTTCTTATTCCTTATATGTATATGTATAAATATGGGTATATTCACACATTTGTTGTGTAAACATCATATATTTAGTCATACAACTAGTGAGTTGCATGCTTTGTAAGTGATGGCAAGGGCTGCACACCTGGAGAATAAGACAAAGGAGGTTCTCCCAGAAGTCTCCCAGATTCTGACCCCTTCCTTCACCCTCCCCATTCCTGACCATCTTCCCAATTCTATGTGGTTTTATGTGGTTTTAAGGATGCATGCTATCCAGGTACTTATGTTAATGGAAGTAGTGCACGTTCCAAAGGTGCACTAATTATTTAATATATTTTATATTTGTAAATACAGCAACTGAGGAAACAGCCTTATAAAGCTTGGTCTCATTAGTATTCTCTCTGAAAAATCTAGAGATGTAACTTCTCTGTAGTGAATAAGAGTGGGAATGCTTTCCCAGGGCCTGAGAAAACATTTAAGCAAGAGAAACACAGCCATGTTTCTGCTTTGCAGCAGCCGGTAAAACCTGCATACAGGGCTACTGCAGTGCTCCGAACCATCTCCAGCCCTTCCTGGGATTTCTCTCTTGGGACTGCTCATGTTACACTCTGCTTCCTTCACCAAGAAGAGCTGTTCATCCAGAGCTTCCTTCTGCAGCTGCAGCTTCTGCACATAGCCTGTCTGTGTCTCCAGTTCTTTCTCCAAGGAAAATATGATCCTGTCTTTAGCCTTGATCTCATCCATCTGAGTGAGAGAAAAAAACACACAACAGTATTACTGTGTAAAGGCAACACCATTTTAGCCTTCTCCAATATAGTAGCGTATGGTTTACTTAACAGCAGTGTTCAACACTTAAATCTGCTATATCACACTGCACCAGGCTTGTAAAACAACACACTTTGAGATTTCAGCCATAACAGTACACTGACACAGTGGCAGATTCACTAGCCTTACAGAGTGAAGCCCAGGGACTGATCCTGGTGCAATGTTAACAGATAACTGGGTGAATAGTTCAGGCTTTTGCACTGCAGTTTGGTCAGTCATTTATACTAGTGAAAAGTAGGTATAAACTCTGACAAACCCCAAAACGTTTAGAATAGCTCCTCCTCGTGTAAATGCAGCTACCTTGGCTGGGACAGAAGTGGTTATGGTCCAGTTCCGACAAACAGAAGATCTGCGCAGACCCAGTATTTCTTAAAGCTGATTGCCATGCTATTAATTTTGGCTGAGTGCAAACTCAAGCTATTCATTTTATTGTTACCTAATTTCTGTACTCCAGGACTAGCCAAGACAAAAAGAAGTGTCACTTACTCCACCTCGCAGCAATTTTTAAGAACGATGGCTAATAGGAAAATCTAGATGAAAACAGAATTCTAAGATCAGAGTATGCAAGCCTTGCAACAAAAACTGATACAAAACTGATAATATCCTCAAGCTCAAAAAAATTCAGTGAGCAAGAATTTGCAAATCACTCTGGAAAACAGAAGTTCTATCATCCGGGAATGATACGAGTCGTTCCCTGAAAACAAAAATTGTATCTATCTTCAATTTTGGCAGCTTCAGGCAAAGACACTTGCTGCTCTTGCAGCTTTCCAGTCTTGCAGAAGTCCTCCCCAAATTGTTTTTCCCAGTGAGTAGGACTAGATTCTGATGTCCATTCACTAGATGTCACCCTGATGTAACTTCCTGCACTCCAATAGCAATACAGTGGATTTGGAAAACACTCGTGTAAGATAAAAAGAATTCTGAACTTGTTCAAGTTTCTCATGTGAGTAAATAGCTGTCAAAAAGCCTTTCATCAGTGGCTAAAAATAAAATACACAACACAACGGTGCAACCAGAGTTGATCTTAATGTTATTATATTTAGTTCTGGTTTACCCTGAGTTTGAGTACAGTTCCTTTCCATATGAAAACATGAAGAGAGAGCCTCAATGCCAGATGAGGGGGAAAAAAATAAAAAAATAAAAACCAGTAGTTTGTCCTCATGGCCACACAAAACTGCAAATGGGGATCAAAGCATCAAGAAGGGTCAGAATTCAGAAGGCACATATTAAGAATCCACCACTACTAGTCTGTACTACATTGATGAGCATTCTGGCAACACAAGAACGTACCTCCAGTACACAGATTTCGAACAGGTTGAGGATGACCCCCAAAAAATTATCATTCCTGACAGTTTACATCACTATTTCTTTTACTTAACTATCAAATCCTGAATTCCAGTTTTCAAGCCGAACTTTCCAACATTGCAAGCATGTCCAGCTCCCTGGATGAGGAAACATGGCAACTTGCACCACTGCCAATATGGGCCTCATTTTGTCCATTTTCCCCTGTAATTACTGAAGGCTGTGCCAAGACCAAAACAAAAGATATCTCTCCTTTTGCCATGGATTAATGTGTCTAGGATACCATCACAAGGGCAAGAAAAACTAACAAACCACAAGTGCAGATGCAAACACTCTTTTTCTAACTTGTATTGCACATGTATTGGCATCTCAGGAAGCCAAACCCTTATGGATTAGGCCAACCACTTCCTCACTCTAAGGAGTTAGCTGCCATTGCAGTGGTTGCTCTCTCACCAACTCACGATGATCTATTTACTGCTAAGAAATAACAGTGAGAAGCTTGCAATACTTCTGCAGACTGAGGTGCATTGCAGAGTTTTGCATTCAGAAAAAGCTAAGGCACAAGAGGCATAAAAGAGTACATGAACTGTTTCAGTTACTGACCAGGCGGCGAATATCCCTTTCACTCTCCCATTTGATCTTGGAAATGGCTTCCTGGTGGGATTGATGCTCACTCCGAAGATCCCCTGCCTTGATCTTATCAGCTTGGATCATATTGTTAAGGGCCTCATCTACCTGCTTTTTGGCAGACTTCAGTTCAGTGATTTCCTGCAGAAGTTTAAGGCGCTCAGAGTCGAACTGTTTTCTGGCCTCCTCACGAGCCTCAATAGTCAGCGCTGTCCTTACTTTATCACTGCTCCCATCCCGCAGCGCACTCAGCGCTGACTTCAGGCGCTGGATTTCACTGTCTCGGACTTTGACCATCCGCGTCATCTCCTGTTCATGCTGCTTGATGAGGTTCTCCCTCACAGCCTGCAGCTCCTTCATTTTCTCCTCATGGAGTTTGGCTTTTAGCTCTGTGATCTGCACAGTCTGCTTGCGCTGCTCCACCTCGCGAATGCGCTTAGTTTCTTGAGTCTTCTCCCTTTCAAGTTTAGCAACCTACATTAAGATAAAACGAAAGTCACTTTCTCCCAAGATAACGTTATCAAAACAGGCCCATGCAGACACACAGTCATGTCAAATTGAGGAAGACCCTGCGGGAGAACCTAGATGGTCCCTCACCCTCCTAAAAAAATATATGGGCCAACTCCCAGGGCATTCACACAGATTTTATGCTGTCTTACTCAAGTCAAAACAACTCTGTCTTCTCCACGTGTCTTACCTCACACAGTGACACATGTAGCTTAAGTATTTCCTAAGGAAATAAGACCCCATGTATATGCATGCGTTTTGTCTAACAACTTTCTGTCCCATCAATGTCAGTCAAATTCACCAGAAAATTAAGAACACTCAGATGTAGCAAGGTTCCTATAACTTTCATGACCATGGGCAGTCAATCAGATGAGAGAGAAGTGCTCAGCTCTATGTGATCCCACCTGAGGTAAAGTGCAAGTCTCAAAGCCCAGGAAACACTTAATCTTTTACAAATGTTCTTACCCATACATAGAGCTTTCACAGACATTTGTAGTAACTTCTTAAGTCACATATCTACAGACAAGCACACTTCATGGTTATTATGCTTATGAAACAGCTAGCTTTACTTAGCATACATCATTTGCTAGTCCTTATTAAAAACAGTTCTTTGTCCATAGCTTTGGAATGAAAGCTAGAGAGCAACCCACCAGTCCACAGTACACTTACACTAATACATCTCTAGGTGTAACTTCATATCCCTGAGCAATTCCACAAGTCACCTGTGTGAACCTACACCACAGGAAAGCAATGGATAAAGAATGGTTTCAGTTCAAAACAAGCTTGGTAGGTTTATCATTTACAGGGAAAAAGAATATGGTTTCAAAAATTGTAAGAACTTCCTTGTTAATTCCTTATTGAAAAAGGACTACAAGGAAGAGTAAGCAAACCTCAAAGGTCAGGTTGGAGCAGCCTGATCTAGTGCAACATGTTCCTGCCCATGGCAGGGTTTTGGAACTGGATGAGCTTTAAGCTCCTTTCCAACCAAAACCATTCTATATTCCATGATTCTTTCAGAAAGAAAAAACAGGGGAAAAAAAACCCAAACCCTGTCAATACGAATAAGCATAGTAGCAGGTCATCTGAAAGCCCTCCAAGAGACGCTGGTGGTCTAGCCTGCAGGCCTAATTGATTATTTGGAGAGGATTTAGTGAAGCAGGTTTCTATCACAAAGATCGTTCTGACAAGTAATACTCCATAAAAATGAGAGGCATTTTCCTCAGAAGGCTCCATGGAAAACAAATCTGAAGGATTCTCGTAGAACTCACACGTTTTGTAAGGGCTGCCCTACATAAACAATGCAGGAAAAAAGAGTGGAAAGTTCAACAGAAGAGCTGAAGCTGCAGCACACAGTTCTGAGATTTCTAAAGGTTTCTAAATCACCTGCGAGGCATCTCAAACCTCCACAGGTATGTCTATACCACAGGGCCATGACTATACCATGTGTGTATGATACTCATCTCCCTTTAGCCTACATATCTGAGACTGTAACTGTGGCAGACCAAGTGGTACCTAAACAAGATTTAAACACTGCATACATACCCTAGGGTAGAAATACAATTCAGCTGCACTGCAGATGGACTGAAAGGGTTGACATGGATTGCCATGCTACACATTCAAGGAACCCTTCACTCAGCTTTGAAATAAGGGCATGTCTTGCTGAGATATCAGCCACTCAAAAACCAGCAACACTACACAATTTCTAAACACTGAGTGGATATGATGAAACCCACTACCTTGAATATGGCCAAAGGCATTACAAAAGACATATTGTTCCATTTGAGTGCCAGAGGCTTCTTAGACTTGTACCTGAATAAAGTCTTTTCCATGTAAGCAACAGGACATCCACAGTAAGAAAATGCCGTATGTGGAGAAAGCAGCAGACCACTGTTCTAGGAAACAGTTGTGTTGCATCTGTTAATTTTTGTGATACCATCTTTTCCATGTGTTTCCCTCCTTCAGTGCAGTTAAATAAAACCAAACCCTCACTTACCTTTGATTTCTCCTGATGCAGTTCAATTTGAATGTCTGTTAGCTTGGTCCTGAGTTCCTCATTGGCAGCCTGTAGGGCAACAATCAGTGCCTCAGGCTTTTCGCCCTTGCTACGTCCTTTTTTTGACATGGTTTCTTATCAGTGAGAGTCCACGTGTTTAATTATTTCAAATACAGACTGCCATCTTTTTCTGTTCCTTTCAGTGCCTGTTAGTTCAGCACCTACTGCATGGCATTCCTAAAGCTCCTGGACTCAGCTGCTTTGGAAGCCCTGTGAGACATAAGACATACTATTATTTGTCAGAAGACAGTGCAGCATGACAGTTCATATGGTTACGGAACACAAGAGAGAGCTCCCTTTTTGAAACACTGCAATTGTTGTCTGAAAACCTGCAAGGGAGATCCCAGCACAATAAAGCTTCCATATGCAAGTCTGGCGTACTAGTGAAGATTCCATGTATGCCCTTTTTATGTTCTCAGAAAGGGCATCACACAATGAAGACAGGAGCTTGTTTATTGTAAGGATTGCTGCTGTTGAGAGTACAGGGCTAGAAAAGGCAGGTAAATTTAACCCAAGCCTTGCAGCCTGAGGTAACCGCAAAACAGGCATTTCAGTCTTGAGCATCCACCAACTATATCTTCCATTCACCCTTCCCAACATCCTGTGCCGCACTCAAAGACTTTCCACAACACAGCTACAACCTGCCATAGCTCTTCCGTCTCTCAAAACCTGGTGAAATACTGCTTCCAGGAATTCATCTGTCTTATATAAACACAATGGTATCTGCATTCATACACAAAGCTGCACCAAGGGATTTTTAGACTGCACATCAGGAAGCATTTACCTACCAAGAGGGTGGTCAAACACTGGAATGGGCTCCGTAGAGAGGTGGTCAATGCCCCATGCCTGTCAGTGTTTAGAAGGCACTTGGACAATGCCCTTAGTAACAAACATGCTTTAACTTTTGGTCAGCCCTGAAGTGGTCAACAGTTGGACTAGATGAGCATTGTAGGTCCCTTCCAACTAAACTATTCTTTTCTAACACAAAGGATAACAAACCAGATCAAGCTTGTAAATTCACTCTGCTGATCTGAATGAGTATCCTACTGACACATAGGAAGATACATAATTTTAAAAATATTTTGTTATTGTGCTTTATGTAGAGCAGCTCTAAATAGAGTGAGGTACATTAAAAAAATGTACTCCTGAAACTGTTTTTTGGACTGGAATGTCCATTTAATTTGAGTAAATTAATATTTCAGACAAGATTTATCTTCTTTAGGTGGAATTCCTTTTCACTGGAAGAACGTTGTGATATTCAGATGCCTAAAGTTGTATCTTTTCGCCTGTAAAGGCAGCCCTACCATTCTTTTAGAAGGAGGGGCCCAGTGAGTTTGTCAGTTCTCCATCATATTGCTTTTAATTGCACAAAGCTTTGAAGTTTATGCCAAAGCATTTTTAAGTGTCTGCTTTTCCAATATCTGCTTGCAGACTGCAGTGAAGGAATAGCCTTTCATAAAAATCCCTGGTTATTTTGCAATATCACATCTTCCCCACATGGTGCGAATTATATTTACTGAAGAGTACTGTCCCTGCAATCTGCCATGGAAGTCTAGGCAAGTCTGGAGGATAATTTCATCAGCTGCCATGTCCATAATACAATGAGCACTCTCAACCCCAAAGTGAGAAGGGAGCCAGTAAAATGTACGGTTCTCAGCAGTACACATGATCAAATCCTAGATTTTACATCTGAGAAGAAACAGTTTAGTTCCTTGCATAAATAAATTTCCATGGTTTCAGTGGGACACACCCTTTGGTATATAGACCTCTCTATGAAGTACATAGGGCACTGTGCTGGTGCAATTAGACATATCAGCTCAAGGAAATTAAAAACACCACAGCATTGCCAGATTGTGAGAATAATATGACCCTCATAACTGTTTCAAAACCTGGTAGTTTATTTGGCAATGCATCTATTTAGAGACTGCAAGAAGCATCAGTCACCTCTGTAAGCAAAAAGACCAACAGAATGATTTACGACAAATGTCTATCAAGTACAGTAGCAGCTGGAACATCTGTCAGCTTTGTCCTCATCTGTAGGAATTATTGTTGGAGCCCTTGGAGCCATGAAAACCTCTGGTTAAGCAAAAGAAAGCTTCAAAACCAAGCAAACAAACAAACAAACAAACCTACATGCAGATTTCCATCCAAGATAGCATGATTAAACCCATGCTTAAGCCATAATAAATTGAGTCTGACGTCAGAAGGAAAGATTGTATTTTCCTTCTCTCCTGAGAAAATCTATCCAGTAAATTCTGAAGTAACAGCTACACACATTTCTTTTGAGATACATCTTGAATGAAAATCTAAATTAATTCACTGAAGGATTTGCCTCTCTTTTTATGGAAAGTAGTAACACATTGCTATAGGCTGTAAAGTATTTACCAGCAAGAGATCATGGCTACACTTGTTCTTAATTAGAACTGCTGTTGTATGAAAAGGCACATTTGAATCCCAAATTTTGTTGATTGGTTGGTTTTGGGTTGGGTTTTTTTGTGGGTTTTGGTTTGAGTTTTTGCTTTAGTTGGTTGGGGTTTTTTTAAAGATCAATTCAAGCTTAGCTGCATGATGTAACTAGGTAGGAGTCCATTAATTCACATTCCCAGAATTCTAAAGCATTGAGTGTGCAAATAATGGTGTGCTGTTTCCCGTGGCTGAACAAGCCATAAAACATAAATGCCTTGAGGAAAGCACTTCATAACCTTTAAGGCTGAATATAAAAAGGCAAGTACAACTGGATGAGCAATCCCACTCAAAGCTTCTTCCTACCTAGTCTCTTTAATCTTTTAGTTTTTTTCCTTCCTACAAATTTCACCCATTGCTGTTACTTTTCGTTTGGCTTCCATGACTTCCTTTTGAAATTTTTTTCCTTTATTTGCTGTTTGCTCTTCTTCTTTCTTTTGTATGGCATTCTAGGCTACTTTTTTATCAATACTGGGTACAGCCTCTGCTTCAGAGATGTTGGGGATCAGTCATTTTGATCAGTCATGCACACTTTTATTCTCTGCTAAATTGCCCCTGCATGATATTGTCCAAAGCAGAACAGGATGTCCAGGACCTTGACTATGAATTATATGGGTCTCCATACAGAGACACAAAGCCTCCACAGGTTACACCTGAATCTCAGAAGTGAAGAACACAAAGGACAGTCCAATCCTTCTCCTATCACTAATTTCCTTATTGATTACACCCTAAAAACTAATTTCTGGCTGAAAGTGAAAAAAGCAGGGGAATGCAGCTGGCTTTGAACACTTCTTTTTCTTTCTCTTGCAGTCTGTATCCTGTGCTGAGGATCTGGGAATGATTGATCCATTTCAGATTTCTTTTTAAGCCAGGCATCCCTTTACCAGAAGACCAGTTAACCACCCTCTTGGCGAGCAATTCCCAATCACAAGCCTTACCACTGTACTTTCGAAGGCTAGCTCATGCAAACTGCACCCAGACATGTTTCATGGATACCCTTACCTGTGTAACCACTAGACAAGCTCAGCCCTGCACACGGACACTGAACAAGAGTCTCATATCCAAGACAGGCCAGAGGTGAGTCAGGGGAAAATGCTCCAGGTTTGTACTGTGGTTTCTATAGTTACATGGAAGATGCTTTCTGAAAAAGTATTAGTAGAAAGCCCTCTTGTTACCTTCCCCTGTAAATAGGTAAAAATCACTATTATTAAACTTAATGCTAATTAGACAAGATGGGATCAGGTTATTTCAAAACAATTTGTCTTTAGGGAATGCATTTGTCCCAACAGATGAAGGTTCAAAATTGTCTCTTCTCTTTCGGTTTGCAATGAATGAGACAAGTTGCAGAAAATGCCTTCACTGCAATAACAGAACAAGAGAAACTCCACACTCTTTGCTGGGCAAGTTCAGCCAGGTCTGAAAAGGCATGAGCCCAGTGGAACAGCCATGGGCATACATCTCCAGTTTGCATGTGAGACAGGCAAGCCTGTATTTATATTATGGAAACTGCCTGGGGCCTGGTCAGGAAAATAGCCGAGACCATCG
>JBCJKH010001876.1:33906-46112 GCA_039877255.1 Loriculus beryllinus
GACCATCGTTCTTAGTTGCAACAGTTCCCTGTTTGACTCTCCCATTGTAGTAAGAATCTGAGCCATCTTATCTTCCTTTACTGTAATAAAGTATATTAGAGCAATCTAGTCAGACCACTTTTGTATTCTGAACCATGGGTTTGCTTTTTTCATGGATTACATACAAGATCAATTTGAAATGGGATGCCCAAATTGTGTGTGCAAGATGAATTTAACATGCTACACATGGGGGATGTCATTTCCCTGTGGGTGCAAAGAGGGTCAAGGTCACACACTTAGAAAATAATATGTGTAACATAAATTTTGCTCCTGCCCCAATAAATGCACACTGTTATACACCATCTACATGTGGCTAGACATACAGACTAGCATACATCTAACAATGTAACTTCAGACTATGCCTTTTCCATGTAGTAGTTCATAATTTTTCTTTGTGAGTTTCTAGACCTTGCCAACAGCACAAACCTACATCAGCTCAAAGAAGCCTTTAGAACAGTATGCCCAAACTGCTTCTAGGATGTACTTTAAACATGAGGTCAACAGAGAGAGTAAACTGTCGCATCCATGGGCAATACAGGAAGGTTTCAGTGGCAACTTGTGACTCAGAAGTATCGGAATAACCTAATAAGACATTGAAAGTTATGTTGCGCTCCTACCCCTCACCTACTGGTGTCTTGAGCAACAGGAGAAACAACCGGCAAACCACGATCTCAGAGAAGCTACAGATCAGAACAATGGAAGAGTATAACCAATTCAATTTTTAATCTACCAGCACAAAGCTAACTTTCCACTTATGCAGAATGAGACAAAAGAAATGAGATTACAACAAATAGCTACCCTCCAGGACTTGCAGTTTCCTTCTCCTCTCAGCTTAAAAAGATCTACTGTTATATTCTGGGAATTCATTAAGGCTCCAAGAAAAATCTTTTTTTCTTATGGGGAACCAGTTTCAAATAAAAAAAGTAAAAAGAGCAGGCCCAGCAATCCCTCTGCCCCATCCACTTCTACATCTTCAAATAGAAGTAAAGAGACCTCCAAATATTAAAGTCTGTTCAATTCAACAAAAACTTGCACAGATCAGCAGGAGGAAGGGAAAGAAAGGAACTTCATTTCCCTCTGTTTTAATCCAAGAGGGAATTTTGAGGCTGTTTCAGTGAACCTGACCAATCCCTCATTTGAAGGTACAGCATTTGCTGCCCTTTATGCATCCCTGTTCTTTTCGAGAGTGCTACAATGACAGCATCAGAATACTACAACAGCAGCTCAATACTAAGGCTGATGAGAGAAAGGTCACTTGCTCACTGTAGACCACATCCCTGGCATGCTCCAGCTGTGGAGTGTTCATTGTGTAACTAACAGCAGCCACAGACCTTGTTTAGCCAGAAAATCAAACAGAATTTACCATCAAGTTCATAAAGCAAAGTTAGACAAAATACAGTAACAAATCTCCTTTTAATGTATGGTGAAGGATATGACCTACAGAATTACAGATTTCAAACCTGCATTTCAGGACAAAAGTTTCTGTTTCAGCAATAATATTCAAATCCAGAGTGGCAATCTTTCACGTTAATGAACCCTCAGAATTAGGGCTTCTTCAGTTAGTTATTACACAGCATAGGGATAAAACAGAGGAAAAATTACAATGTAGTCTTTGCCTCAACAATCTTATAACTTCAAAAATCCTATTGCAATTACAGTGAACAAAGTACTTTCCAAAAGACAGGAAAACTACCCCTTTTTTAACCCCAATGATACTGTCCACTTTGTACAGCATGCACCTATACAACTGTCATCACAGTCACAGTCTGTCATTAATGCCTCTCCCAGCAGGCCTCTTCACAAAAGAATATGTGCATAGCTGTACGTTTATAGCAAGAAGAAAGACTCTACTAATTATACAACAGCTGCATAACATGAGGGCCACCAAATACAAGAGGTATCTGAAACAGCAAAACTCAGAGAAACACTTCTGTGAAATGGCTTTGCAAAGAACCACTGAAAAACTAGTTCCTTCCCTCCAACAAGCTCCAGTGGAAGTTACCCACTTGTCTACCAAACTGCAGTCAAAAAAAATCCTACGTGAAATACAAAAAAGCACTTGCACTTGAAAAGTACTTTACCAGTACATTTGTACAGTGTTAAAGGGAACTTTGCTATTAACTGCTATAGGAGCAGCAAGTAGGAGACCAATATATCTCCCACTGTAAGTGAATTCATAAAATGTATTTACAGCTGAGCCTAGGGACTTAGTAAAAAACAATGAAACAGGATGCCATTTACTCTCAGAATCTTAATCAGCCATTCTGCCTTTCATCTTGACAAATGAATTAATGTACTGATGTTTTGTCTTGCTCTTTGAACAATGCCACACATGTACTAGAATGCTGCAGTGGTGGATGGACAGCAAAAGGCTGCAAATTTGTATCTCTGGTTTAGTTAAGAACACTTCAGCAGTGTTAACTAGCATTCAGATAATTCATAGCAGCATATCTTAATTTCCTCTCTCAACAGAGATCCAGAGAAGCATCATTTAGCCCAATTAAAGTTTAAATATAAAATTAGGCTTAAAATAAAACATAATTGAACAGTCCCCTTTGCTGTATAGTATCATCTGCTCTAGATGTGTATTGAAGATGGGCACAAGTACCCAACTTATCTCTGCTGAGTAACCTCTTGAATAGATGTTTGAGCTCTTTTCATTATCACTTCAACTTTCTTTACTGCAGACCTGAATGCAAGATCACACATACTGTAATCATGGATGTATTTAGCACATGAGATTGGGACTAAAAAGAAAATAACTTGACAAAACTCTGTGCAGAGCAAGCTGGAGAGAACAGAAAATATTCACTATCAGGTGCTGCGTGATGAATATAATGCGCAATCCAAAACGGTGATTTATCAGATTCAGCCATAGGAGCCCTACACCACCTTGGGTTATTGTGAAAATCAAGAACAGACTCAGCAGTCTCATCTCAAAATAGAAATTCCTTTTTTCCAGATGGGAAAAGGTATCCAAGCTGAGAGATTTATGAAGTATCTTTAGATTCAAAGCAAAAGAAATGAAACAAATGCTGCCCTTCTAAATTCAAGCGTAGCTTTCCTGAATAGGCAGTGTAGGCTGTAGCTGGTAAATAGCAACATGAATACAATAAAGAGACAAATCATGTTAAAGCACAGATTAGGCTAGAATTAGGAACACAAAATGCTGACAAAGAGACAAGCATGTATTTATGCATTAAAAAGACACATGGAAGTCCACTGCCATAAGAATATTTACTGACATGCAGCAGACAAAGTATAATATTTTGTCATATTGCTAAAAGTAGTGAGAAGCATTAGGCATATAATTTTGTTTCCAAATCTAACAGTGCTACGCTCTATTTTCTTTGTCAATATTATTTACTTCTTTGTCGCCCCAAAGGGCCCAGCATCATCAATAAAGAAAATACAATTATCTGCGCAACACATCAAGATCTTCAGAACCCCATAAAATCACACTATAAACCTATCAACCAGAGGGCTGCCAACTGTCTCTAAAGCTCTATTGACCCTATTGAGTCTGAAGGCATGAAATTCTAGACCAGATCATGATTAATACTGCAAGACAAATCCTCTCTGGGTAATTTCTAAATCCCTTCCCTTCCCAGCATTAAAAAGAAAAATTAGAAAGTCCTGCAAGATGGGGGAGGAATGAAAAGGGGTCAAATCTGAGTAGATGGAAACCCCTAAAAACAAAGAATTTCCCTGCCTAAACAGCAAAGACAAGGAAAGCTTTTATATTTCTATTTTGGAAACACTGAAACAGTCTCATGAAATTACCCTGCTATTGTGAAATCGGTGTATCATTGTCAAGAATATTATTTTGATTTATATATTGCCACACTTAAAATGAAATAGCTGTATCAAACCCAAGCAACTCCATCAAACCAAGCACTAATTAAATGTTAAAAAATGTAGCCAAATGGCTGCTTCAGTTTGCAACACATGCGAGTTTTGTAAGTTTTATTTACCAAATCTGGCATCAACAGAACAGCTTTTACAGCATAAAGATAAAAAAATAAAGAGAGCAGCCCCTCTTCCCCACCTTTCATTCTCAAGCTCATCTACAGGGTGGCAAGAAAGACTTGCCTCCTTTACAGATAGGGAAAGCAGAAGGAAGCAGCTTGTCAGGTTGGATTCTAATGAGCACTATTCAGCAAACCTGCATTTCACAACCAAATCATGATTGCATGCTAATTCTGGAAAGAATTTCAGAGTAATAGCCACCTTTCTCAGAAGTCCCTACCACAAGGTAAAGAATACTTGCTGTTGGTACAAGCATTAGCTCCTATCTTTTGTCTACTTCAACGAATCACCTGATCACCTGTAACAGAGCAGATGAATCCACTATTATTTGACTGAATTCTTTAAAATCTACAAGAGGAAGTTTCTGGGGATAATGCAACACCTCCAGTAGGGAATGACGATCAGGAATCTTTGAACCGTCTCATTTGTGTAATCATCTCTAAGGAGGAATTTGTCACCTGGACAAGTCATTTTAATCACCACTGAACAAGTTGCTTATACCTGAAACTGCAATTAAAAGAAAGGGGCTTTTATATTTTTTTTGCTGATACAAAAGATTTCACCCCCGCTGAGCTTGCTCTAAGGGTTATATATCGTTTTCAGTTATACTTTAATTTTCTGCTTTCCAAGGACAGGAGCAGATAAGGACCACAAGTCGTGCACACACTCCTCCCAGAGCCCTGCTACCAGGCTTTACTCAAGGAGAGAGTGACATTTGTTCCGCTATGAAATTGATTTAGCAATTGGAACAAGCAGAAGTTCTAAACTAAACTTGCTTTCTTCAGGGTGTGGAGCCAAGGCAGTGATAAGTAACATGCTAATTGGGAACTCTGTTGACCCAACTCTCTGCCAGGGATAACCTGAAGTGGGATTCAGGTTAGGTAACCCTGACCTTGGGGGTTTTTCCAAATCAAGATGTTGATCCAAGCACTCTGGCTCTAGATCCCAGTGCTGACTCTAGAAACAAAGCTTCAGAACATGGCAAGTCAAGATCCCAACTCAAGCTGTTACGCCTTTCTGTTACTTAGAGAAGTCTGACGGCAGTTCAGGGATACAAACTGATATCCACCCCTAAGTCAGAAAAAAAGACAACTTCTGTAAGCGTTAGTGAAACAAAGCTCTGTGGCCTTCAGTAGTTCCTCCTGGGTTTACAGGCTCTTAATGCAAACTAAGGAAATGGATGCAAACATCACTGTGAAGGTTTGTCCTCCTCAGCAAATCCTCATGGCCTCTGCTTACTTCACAATCTCTGTCAACGATCTGCAACAATTCCAAAACATTTCCTACTCCCACAAAATGGTGAAATTCCCTTGAAACTAGAGGGGTATTTGCAGCGCTCACCTGCTGGAAATCTTATCCCAGTGGCTAAACTGGATTCATGCTTGTTCACTGATCTGGTCTTAAGCAATATTTTAAGGAAATAACATTTCCACATGTCATGGTTTAAGCCCAGCCAGCAACTCGAATGACTGCAAATGACTGCTAGAGCTGAAGCCAGGACACCGCATAAGCCAATTCCCATCACTGCAACGATTCTGTTAGCTGCAAGGGGAACTCTGGCCATATACAATCCCATGTCTCTCCAAAAGCTGTCTCATTTTGCTATTGGAATTTGAATATATCCAGAAATAAGTCTTTGTTTTGTCTTCTATTTACCAGGTTTCTCTTAAGCTTTGCATTGTTTCAGAATAAAATTCAAGCCCTGATTATTACATTATATGTGTGTGCGTTATGTCACATAACAGCACACAGGATTAATGAAAACTGTGATTAAAACAGGATTTATATTTGTTACAACATCATAATTCAGCACCAAGATGAACCCAAAAGCTCAGCTCAGACTTGCCGCAAATACTTGCAGTGTTTATACAATTCTGTTCTGTATTTCTTCGTACAGTCAGAACAAACCAAATTTCACATGCAAGTAGTTCACGTGTTTCATTCCACCAAATGGTGATAAACAGCTTTCAGAACAAAACATAAGCACCCCCTGATTTTGACTGCACAAAAATCATAGCATTGCAGTTAGATTTTTAATCAATACCACAAAACTTTTTGGGACTATTAAATACCTTCAGAACTGAATCCACAATATCCCTTGGATTCAGGGCTCTGTACAAGGAATACAGGATGAATCTGGTGCTTCCAGGCTACACATGCTAAAATTACCATTGGCCTTGCTCTCAAACATGAACCAAAAAACCCTATCCAAATTACTGGTGGTTCCACAGAAACTATCAAAAAGGGACAGAAGAATTATTGTTATCAGCATCAAAGCTGAGGAGATTTGTTAAACCAATATTCTAGTATTCTGTGGCTAAAATACCATCTGTTTCTTTTTCATACAGTTATTTCCCTAGAAGTTGCCATAACGTGACGCACACCTACAAGAACACTACCAGTGAAAACAAGAAATCCTGCCCCATTCTTGAAAGGAAATGGAAATTTTCCAGAATGGCTATTTTTCAGCACAACATGTACATGGACACAGATTAGACACACTATTTAAGAATGGAAGGATTGTCAGGAAAAGGATGAACTCTGTCAACCTGCTCAGCTCATTGCAAACTGGGGGGCTAAGACAACATTTCAGTAGTTTTGTACTTTGAACATTATTCAAGGCCCATTCTTGGTTTACTAAAAGCATGTTTTTGTTAAGTGCATTTTATGCAAGTATGGTCACACTCAACCATTGCCAGAGACAACACGTACAGCCTGAAAGAGAAACATTGCAGTTCCCAGAGTTTATTGTATCAGGCTCTCTTTTCTTTGATTTTAACAAGCCAGCAGAACCATCTATTAATTGCAATGCACATAAACAAGAAAACAAGCAGAGGGAAGGCTCATTCCATGATCTTTCTGCTGAAAACCTTTCCTTTTCTTTCCTTCTATTGTCTCACAGTATCAGAGAAGGATATTTTATGTTTACTACTAAAGATTGACAGATATTTAAGTAATTTCTCTGTTTAAAGTAAGAGGGTTAACTTGTGACAGTTTCTGCCACTTTTAGCTCAGCTCCTGCTATAGCAAATGAAGGTAGATACTGATGCAAGAGTAAGAAAAATCTGCTTTCTGGCCTCCCATGCTCACTTCTAACAGTGCAGATCTCTACAATGAATAGCTTTCTTTTCTGGATGCCTTCCTACCAGATCACCACCTTCTTGCAAGCTAAGCAAGTTTCTTAGCTTGCAACTCAATATAACTTGAAAATGTGTATTTTCTCATACCACTATCAATGTCTTGCAGAACCTCATGTACACATTGCTCTGATTTCCCTTGTCGTGTATTCCACTTGCCCTTTCCTTCTATTTTCTGAGAAAAGAATCTCAGTGTTGCCATTACCAGGGAAGTTCAGCAAAAGCTAAGCCACCATGAATTAGTTTGTCTCTTTACATCAGCTTTTCAGCTGAAACTGGACACCAAATAACATTAGAAATCTTCGTTTCCATCAATGACATTGATCAGCTGAGTGACAAGTAACTGTCATTCCCTGTCCTCTCAACAAAAAATACAATGAAAACATACTGTATAACACCACACATGCTGACTTAAACAGCACTACTCATCATGGGAAAAACAAATAAATAATTAAGTATGAAGTGAAACTCCTGTTAAATGTAGAATTTATCCTTACAGTTTACTACTTAAAAACTAGCCCTGACATTCACAGGATGATTTTTAGCTGAACTGTGCTGCTTTAAAAATGGAAGCATCAGCTAGCACTGATTAGGAGAGCAGCATTCTCCTCCCACGTCAGCGGGTTATGGGTTGGATTCTTAGACAGAAAAAGTGTAAGCATGAAACATCACACATTAAACCCAGCTGAGATGCTGGTTCATACATGACATGACAAAATTAAAAAAAAATAAAAGGTTTCACTTGTAAGACGCCCAGAATAGTGCCTTGAGCATACAGACTGCCACGAAGGCTGCATGGGAAACCAGAAAAATATTTTATGGTAATTTCAGAGGGACTTTCACAGGCTTTCAGAATTTCAAATCAATTTCCCAGGACAATGCTTACATCTTCATTGAGTTCACCTCACACAGGCTACCACGCACATCACTAACACTGACTGCAGATTCCAAGAAAATGGCAACATGTAGGTCATTCTGTGACCGACAAAGAAATACGTGACACAATTTAAAAGGGATCTGTTAACACAGAACCTGGCAAACATGAATATCACTAGCTCAGGAATACTTACCACTGAATATACACAGATGTTAATTAGCTATCAGCTGTGCCTCTGGAACACTTACTGGACACACTCTGAACTTACAGGTTCACTATTAAAAAGCACTTCCAAATTAATTAATGCAACCTTTTCCTACCAAATAGTAATCAGCACAATTGTTCTTTCAGCCATAAATTACTCAATGTTCATCAAGTGCAACAGTGCCCATATACTCTCTGTTCATCTGAGATTAACTATAATTTCCCATCAAAGCAAGGAGATGATAAGGAGATATTAGTAAGGGTTGTATTAAATAAAGCAAATTATTCTAGCTGATCCTCCAAAAATGACTACATCTCATTTTGTTCCTCACCACTGCACAGGGGCAGATTAGAGCAGCTTGCAGAACCTTGACTATTAAGTACAAATAAATACAGCATAAAAAAAACCCAAGGACTTATCTACAAATTACAGAACCTCAAGAACAAAAGTAACATTCGTGTTCATGGAAATGTAAGTGTATATTATGTAGTAATATAATCTTAAATATTTTTAAAATTAATCACTAAAATATTTGTAGATCAAGACTACCCCAAATACACACAAAACAGTAGTAATTTTAATTTCTATTACCTGTAGCATTAAAAGTTCCAACAATTTTGCATACACCGTAGACATAAATATTCTGCATCCATTTAAAAAAAAAACCCAACTTAGTGAATTTTAGCAAACCAGTCCTCACATACAAAACCAAACAACCCAGAAGCTCTGCCTCCCCAGTTTCCTCCAACTTTATTTGCTTGCTCATTATTGATTACCCTAAACCACCTGGGACCTCAATGCAGTTTTCAACAGCTGTTGTTTCTTCTTCTCAGTTTTAATTTCCATGTTACTTAGACATTTGTTTACAGTCCATGCAATGCAAGGTTTAACAAAGACTTTCCCCTAAACACTTAAATGAATATCACAATAAGCAATTTTAACAAAACTCAACAAATAGCTTGACAAATAGACTATAGGTGTTAAACGGTAACTGTGAGATGTTGCCTTTTCCTTACTCAAGATGGGAGGAATGCATAAAGTGACAATGGCAGACAACATGCCTTTGGCATCAGCTGTTCTCAATTAATTCAAACAATTATTTTGTTATTTTTGATAAAAAAATCTGAAATAATGTTATACTTTGCATTATCATTAACTTAAAAGAACACCTGGCATACCATAGCAGCTCTGCTATCTAAACATTTTCTTTCTCAGGTACATCAGTTTGCTTTACTATTCACCAGAGTTACATTTCATTCAAGGTTAGAAATGGAATTATGGTCCCTCCAGTCTTCATTTGTACTCCTTGTTTGTTGGTGTTCAATAAACTCTTAACTATGCAGCTGTGTACTAAAATGTTTGCTGCGCTCATTTTGTCTCTTATTTAACTATGCTATGTGGACAGTCACACAGATCAGTTCATTTTGCTTCTCTCCTGAGAGCCACTGATTCAGACTGTTGAAAGCCAAGTTATAAGCCTTATCAGTCTCCCAAAATTTGGTTAAAAAGAAGAGACAAAAAGAAGTTAGAATTAACAATGTACTCGGATTTCAACTGATTGAGGTACACCCGAGTTATACAAGCCTGGCGATAGATAGAATCTATCACCATGCCTTTTTTTTCAGTTGGAGGACTATTTTTATAAATTATAAACCACAACATCAACTGCCTGTTAAATGGATGAATATAAATCAGAATTTAAAATTATTCTGGGCATCATTTGACAGTTATGTTTCACAGCATTTTCCTGACTCGAATACCTTGAGGTCATTTATCCTTCGTAATGACAGAGAAATTATGCAGCACCTTTCCTGCTACATTAAGGTCCTGATAATAAAATATTTGTCAGAACCCTGCATACATTTACACATTTCAATAGCCAATCACCTCCTTAACACACAGCCATGGTTTAGCTGTACTTTATGTTCAATTCCTAATAAGTAGGATACAGAGGTTCTTATTCAGAAGATTATTTAACTGGGAACAGCCTCTAGAAGCAGGGGAATTATCAGAAGCACTGATAAGTGACAGAGACAAAGTTATTATAAGGGAGGCTGAGGCAGTGCATGATCATTTACGGTCTAAAGATTATGATCTGGTGGCAACTACGGAGACATGGTGGGACAGCTCACATGACTGGAATGTGGTCATGGATGGCTACGTCCTTTTTCGGAAAGATAGGTCAGCAAAGCGAGGTGGTGGAGTTGCTCTTTATATGAGAGAGCAACTAGAATGTATTCAGTTCTGTCCAGGGGCAGATGAGGAGCAAGTGGAAAGTCTGTGGGTACGAATTAAGGGACAGGCTGGTACGGGTGATGCAGTTGTGGGGGTCTCTTATAGACCTCCTGATCAGGACAAAGGAGTTGATGAGGCTTTCTACAGGCAACTGAAAGCAACCTCACAACTACATGCCTTGGTCCTCATGGGGGATTGTAACTACCCCGATATTTGCTGGAAGACTCACACAGCCAATCATTCACAGTCTAGGAGGTTCCTCCAGTGCATTGGTGATAACTTCTTAATGCAAATGGTGGACAAACCAACTAGGAGAGGAGCGCTGCTGGATCTAGTACTCACCAACAAGGAGGGTCTGGTTGAAGCGGTGATGGTCGATGGCAGCCTTGGCTGCAGTGACCATGAGGTGGTGGAGTTTAGGATCCTGTGTGGGAGGAATAGAATACCTAGCAAGGCCACGATTCTGGATTTCTGAAGGGCCAATTTTGACCTCTTCAATCAATTGCTAAGGGAATTCTCATGGGAAAGGGTATTAGGTGGTAAAGGGGCTCAAGATAGTTGGTCAACATTCAAGGACCACTTCTTCCAAGCTCAGGATCAGAGCAGCCCAATGGGAAGGAAATCAAATAAGGGAGCCAGAAGACCAGCATGGTTAAACAAGGAACTACTGGGCAAACTCATACGGAAAAAGAGAGTCTATGGATTATGGAAGGAGGGGCTGGTGACTTGGGAGGAATATAAGACAGTTGTTAGAGGATGTAGGGAGGCAATTAGGACAGATAAAGCCTCCTTGGAACTTAATCTTGCAAGTCGGGTTAAGGACAATAGAAAGGGCTTCTTCAAATACGTAGCAGATAAAACTAACACAAGAGGAAATATAGGCCCACTACTGAACAAGGTGGGTGTCCTGGAGACAGAGGATATAAAGAAGGCAGAGGTGCTGAATGCCTTTTTTGCCTCTGTCTACTCCTGCAGACTCTCCCCAAGGGCCCCACATTCCTATAGCCCCAGAAGGAGCCAGGATAAAGGAGGACTGGGTTAGAGATCAGTTAAGCAATCTGGACATCTACAAATCAATGGGTCCGGATGGAATAAACCCACGGGTGCTGAGGGAGCTGGCAGAGGTCATTGCTAGGCTGCTCTCCATCATCTTTGGTAAGTCGTGGGAAACAGGAGAGGTGCCTGAGGATTGCAGGATGGCAAATGTTACGTCAGTCTATAAGAAGGGCAAGAAGGAGGACCCGGGTAATTATAGACCGGTCAGCCTTACCTCCATCTCTGGAAAGGTGATGGAACAACTTATTCTTGACATCATCTCTAGACATATCAAGGATGAGGGGGCCATTAAGAGCAGCCAACATGGTTTTACCAAGGGGAAGTCATGTTCGACCAACCTTGTAGCCTTCTATCAGGAAGCAACTAGGTGGATGGATGATGGTAGAGCAGTAGATGTGGTTTTTCTTGATTTCAGTAAGGCATTTGATACTGTCTTGCATAGCATCCTCATAGATAAGCTAAGGAAGTGTGGACTTGATGATCACGTAGTGAGGTGGCTCAAGAACTGGTTGAAAAGAAGACAGAGAGTTGTGGTCAATGGGGCAGAATCCAGCTGGAGGTCTGTGACTAGTGGAGTCCCTCAGGGGTCGGTGCTGGGACCAGTGCTGTTTAATATTTTCATCAACGA
>JBCJKH010001877.1:0-23769 GCA_039877255.1 Loriculus beryllinus
CCCAGGGGTTGGAGCTGGATGAGCTTTGAGGTCCCTTCCAACACAAACCAGGCTGGGATTCTGTGACAAAAAGCTCCGGTGAGTCACATTTCTCCCCAGCTGCTCACAAAAGATGTAACGACAGCTTTCAGAATTCCCATGGCAACAGCTTCTTCTCCCTACAAACTCCAGCTCCACTGGCAGCCCTAATACTGCACAGAGCAGCAGCGTTCAGAGCCAATTCCAATTCCAGGTAGCATGACTTTGATTTAATCAGAAATTGACAAGCACTGACCACAGCTAGAGATGTAACCTTGAACTAAGGAACCTAATCACTGCTCCACTATGGATCCTTTTGTGTTCCTACATTTCCAATACTGGGCTTATCTAAATTTGGGGGTTTAAGGTCAGTCAGAGACCTTTAAAGGTTCTCCAAACACAACGGATGTCACGACTACTTGTGGCCATTGATATTAGGACAGTTTTTTAAGTACAGAGATACTAATCCCAGGATCCTGACAATTTCAGTTTTAATAATGACATTCTGTCCACCTAAGACTTTTAATGAAGTTTAATATTCTTTATCTACTGACCTGTTTTGTGTTGCTGGTCTTGTCTCTTAAGTGTTGTTAAACAGTTGCTTCATTTCACCATGGAGTTGGCTGACAGAATTTCATCTGTACTTGGAGTGAACTCTAGAACAGGTTGCCCAAAGAAATGGTAATTGCTCCATCCCTGGCAGTGTTCAAAGCTAGGCTGGACAGAGCCTTGGGCAACATGATCTAGTGTGAGGCGTCCCTGCCCATGGCAGGGGGCTGGAACTGGATGATCTCAAGGTCCTTTCCAACCCAAACCATTCTGTGATTCTATAATACTCCATTACTCTCAGAAGATCCCAGGTAGTTGGAAAACACTGCAATCTGATTTTGCTCTTTTTCTTTAAAGCAACTCCATAAGAGCAGCCAATTAATTCTCTCCCTGGAAGGAATACAATTAAAAAATTAATTACACCATGCTGTTTAATTGAATTTTAAGATGGAAAAGGTCCATTGTAAAAACACCTACAGTACTGCTAGTAACAGTACTTGGCTTGAATCAATAATTTTTAAACACTCACAAAGATGATTACAACAATACTCTTATTTATTTCATGCACAGTTGGATGCCAGTGACCTGACATTATTAAAAGCATAGATGCAGTACAAATTCACATGAATAGTTCTACAGAATTACTGATATGAATTAGATTTCATGATTGCTTAAGTGACTGCAAAATTTGATCTTACTTATTTATTCCCTATAATCATAGAACAGTTAGGGTTGGAAAGGACCTTAAGATAGTTTATAGGATTTGATCCCAAATCCATAGAAATTTTTTCAAATTCAGATGCTTGTTCTTTAGTAAGAAACACCTCCTGAGACACGTATTTGGCTGAAAGAAAAAGCGTCCTCGGCACGGGTAACAGCATCAGCATGGGTATCTAATCTCCGAATCATGCTAAATATTTTCTTCTTTGAACTGATAAAAATCCAACTGTCAAGCATTGCTTGATCTGACAGAATGCCTGGGGAAAGTTAATCAAAAGGAATTCTTATAGGCTCCCCCTGCTTAGATCCACCCACCCAAGTAAGCACAAGTTAGAATTTTCATGAGGTAAAAGAGACTGCTGTTACAGCCCGGTGTTAATTGGCAGAAAGGTTTGAAAATACCTTCGTTTTATTGAACTGCTTTGATTTTCAAGACTTCTGAGCCGAGTTTGCTTGCTTCTTTATAATCCTGTCTTAACTATCACTGAGTTTGAAGTGAGAAAGGAGATTAGACAGATTTGTATCGGTGTTCATTCATGCCAGACTGTTGCATTTTCATCTCAAACGGGGTTTGAGAAAAACTTCTGATGGAGGGCAGGATTAGCAGGGGGAGCACAGGGAATGTTAAACCTCTGTTCAGCTCTTCTCAAACACTGGTGATGCTCAGCCACTGGCCACCAACTCTTATCTTCCTCTCTGACTCTTCCAGACAAAGAAAAAACAAACACAAATCTCACCCCCTCATCCCTTTCCCTTCCCACTCTCTGTTTCTGCAGCAGAAGCAATGATACAAACAGCATGCACCTGATGCCTTCGCAGGACTATCTCCCAGGACACTTACTGCTCAACTGCTATGTGAAGTAGGAACCATTCATAATTCCGTCCTGAAATAAGCCAAATACAGTAAAAGAAGATGCAGCTCTGGTTTACTTCCATCCCATGCTTTTGTTCCAGTGGCTCTATCTCATGCCTCTAACCTTAGAGCATTTCATTTACATGTGTTAAAGCCTCCTCTGCTGCTTCAGGCCCCAGCCATGGCAGGGGACTTCAAAAGTCTGGATGCTCTCTATCACCATCACAACTGCAGAACAAAAAACACTACAGGTCTTCCACTCCTACTGAAAAGAAAACCAAGATGCAAAAACACGGGTACATGCTACACACATAGGTCTGTGCTTCTATCTGGCATTAAGTGGCTTCAAAAGAGGTGATGAAACCCAAAATTCACCTTGTGTGAAAACAAGGAAATGGCACTGCTTGAGGGCTGACAAATGTTTTGTAATTTACCTGTAAAACTGTCAGTGATGAATAAAGAACCATGTCTCATATGAAGCACTCCATTTCCAGACCTACCTTGTTTTTTTTCTTTTACACATACAGCCACACACTGACATTTTACAGTATAAAATTCACCCTGGAACTACAGATGACTTAATGCCACTTCACCTCATCCTTACACCTACATCTAATCAATGCAAGAGTCAAGCCATCTGTAGGACTAAGAACAGGTTTTGCAATTTTCGTAAGTTACTTCCTGTGGGATTTCATTATTATTTGGGGCTTTAATTTTATTAAAGGATTTCAGGGGTGACTCCTCATACCATTTACCATGTAGCTTTCGGTTTGTTTCATTGTGTTTTTATTTATGCACTGAAAGGGGCAGATATTTTTGCTCCTTTTCACAGAGCTGCCTTTAGTAACAGAAAACTAAGAGCCCAGTTCTGCCAGCCTTGCTTATCAAATTAGAGCCAAGTGTAATAAAACAGCTCTGGGGCAAAGATTTTAACAAGGTACCCAAACACTGCCATTTTCATAATATTATGCTCCACTAATACCTTTCTCCCAATATTTTCTCTAAAATTTATTTAAGCCATAAAAGCCTTGCAAAGATTGCCCACATTTCACAACACACAGTACACAAGCTTTAATCTTATTTTACCTTTTTCTTTCTAAGTACTCATGCAGCTTCCAGTGTCTAGTAAATACGCCTTGTCACAGATAACCAGCCATTCAACTAATTGGAGATTTCTATTAAGATTGCTCCTAAATTCTCCCTTCCAGTAGCATTCATTCAACCAAGTTTATCTCCCTGAAAATGAAGTCCTACACTTTCCTTGTATTATCCATTTCTGTAGGAGATACTGGTATTATTTTGGATTAAACAACTGAAAATAGGTTAAGTCTGCAAAATTTATTCATATGTAAGGTCTTGAAAGCTCCCTTCTTAAGCCATTGAAGACAAAACTCTCCACCTATTTTTAGTGCTGTGGAACACATATTTCACTTTCCCATCAGTCGGTTTTGCTTTAACATCCATATTCAGGAGGGAAAAAAAAAGGAACAATGTCACCAAAAAACCCAACCAAGCAAACAAAAAACCCACCATACAAAAAACCCAACAACAGGGATCACTGAATATTAGGAAACCGTGAAAAGAGGCACTTTGTTTAAATTAATTTATAATGCATTTCTTATATAAAAACTTCAATGTTTAGCTTTTTATCAGAGCACTAAACACAGAAAACCTCACTTCAACATCTGTGAAGGTTTGCTCCTGAGTCACCTGTACAACAAGAAGGAAGACAAAGCAAGTAGAAAATGAAATAAACATGCTTCCACTGCCCTTCTATCCAGTGGCTTCCATCCACTGTGGCAATGTCACATTATACCTGCGTCAATTCTATCAACAGTAATTAATCAAGTAACCTTCTGAATCCTCCCTTCAGTATTTTAAAGGTAACTGTTATCTCATAAATCAAAATCCTCATCCGATTGTCCTCGAGGTCTGTATGTAATAAAAATCCACTTATAGAAGTTACCTGCTGAAGATGCTTCTTCCTTTAGCTGTCCTTTTGTAAGTGAGGATGGATCCAGTTTCTGACAGTTTGATGTGTGCCGCTTCAGCACACAGCCTGAAAGTTTATATGAACCATGCAGAGTTTCAACTTGGGTTTCTGTGGTCTTGCCCACCTCCATGTAGTAGAGGGAATGAAACACTCCTAAAGCACATCTCAACATGGTCCCACAGCCCAGCCTGCCGTAAAACAATCTCTATCAGCATATACCGGCAACCGCACAGGTTTAAATCACACCAGGGATCAGTCATGATAGGTGGCTACAAAAAATACAGGCTTCCCGGGAGGCAAAACATGACTTTTTGGAACCAGTTTTGTTTAAGAAGAAAGCTTTCCCTATCAGCCTGCAGGCAGGTAGCTTGCTTGAGAAACACCTCTCAGAAGCATTGGCTGGCAGAACACAGACTGTTTCCAGTACTTTGTGTTTAAAACCATACAGGAACAGCATTTAGTTTCACTGATTATAAATAATTTTCCCTTCATTTAGGGAGAAAATGTCTTTGCATCAAGACAATGGGAGCTGGTGTCTAAGAAGTCAGCAATATATCCTTTGTGAAAGTCAGTCTTGGGCAGAAAGGACACAATTAATCATAAAAGTGTTTACAGGAGAGACTGAGCAGTGTAACTGCCTGGAGATCTCTGCCTTGGTATGGCTATCCAAGAAGAAAAATGTGTGGGGTCAAGGAAACTGAGTATTGACAAGAACAAATAATGAGACCCAAGTCTATCAACTCTAGCTGAAGCCTGACCTAGGCTGAAAAGAAACATAAAGCAGAACTAGCACATGTTAGGAAATGGAGGTCACCTCAGCTGATTCTGCTAAGCATCCTCACCTCAGAAGACATCAGTAAGGCTCAGGAGGCCCACATGAAGTCTGACATGTCTCTCTCCTAGATAGGAAACCTCCCAACAGGACAGGGTACTTCTTACAGGGCTATGTAAGTGACACCTAGACTGCTCATTGTATGGAGAAAAGGTTCTTTTACAAAAGCAAGCATCTGAATGGTGCTCCTGCTGCACACCATCACTGCTGCATCACTCCTAGCATGGGTACATTCAGTCAGCAGCACATTATTGTATTATTTATTCCTGCAACCTCTCAACTGCAAGGGGTCACAGAAGTCATGGTTCTACACAAATAATATAAGGCTGTGCCTGTATACGGCCTTTGGCACAAAGGGGGTGTATTTGCTTTCTCCAGACAAGCCAGGGGATGCTGATAAGGCTACAAGCTTTCCCAAGGACAACAGGAAGATTGGATTATTCTATTCTGATTTTTTTAAAGACCTGAACTATACAAAACCTCAAGATTGATTTAACAAACAGGGGGTTTCTAAGAGCCTGGCAGTGCCCAAGAAAAGCTTTTAGATTAAGGTATTAAAGTTCAGTGATTTGCAAACTATGGATAGGTTATTCTGACCTGCACTTCTGCAAGGGAGCTACACGGTATTCCGGAACTTAAAAACAAACCACAAAGACCCCAACAAACTTACCCAAATCTATTACAACACATTATTAAAAAAGGCTGAGAGTTGTGAACGCAAAAGCAATCCTGCCATACCTGAAGGACAACCCAACACTTCCCACTTCTACAGACCCAGCACAAGGCAGGTAGGCAGGTAGCATCCTCCTGCCAGCTCTGCAGCCTCAATAAATACTGTACTGTGAGAGTAACAGCTCCTGCTCCAGCTAGTTAAGAGACTCACTGATTAGAAAATGCACAAAGCACCTGCTGCCCTGTG
The DNA here is from genome assembly GCA_039877255.1 of Loriculus beryllinus. Lineage (NCBI taxonomy): Eukaryota > Metazoa > Chordata > Aves > Psittaciformes > Psittacidae > Loriculus > Loriculus beryllinus. Next base: position 5,885 of record JBCJKH010001877.1, read on the forward strand.
TGGCTCACATACACGTGCTACCACGTACAGAAGTAGCCTGCAGATGAAGTCCATCTACAAACCTTGGTTTTGATTCTACTCTCAGCTTTCTCAGTCTTCTGGATGGCTCAAGACAGATAACAGCATTTGTTTCTCCCTTACAGTCGTAGGTGCAATAGTCTCCGGCCTTACAAAAGTGTTACCAGTAATGACACCTAAGACATTCCCTCATTGAAGTCAAAATGAAACATAACAAACTCACAAGCCACTGTGAGCTCAGTTTGATTTTCATGGCCCAGACTCTACCTGAAGGTTTAATGGTAAGAAACAAGTATTTTCATTGTGAAGAAGTACACTGGAAATAGAAGCAATGAACTGAAGATCTTTGAAAAAGCATTATTGTGTTCTGGGTTAATCAGGGCCATACAGTTTGGTACAAAATTAATCATCTAGGACTGCAGCAATAAAGTCTCACTTGGAGGCTGCATCTCTGCTTGGCATAGGCCCAGGCATGCACACTAATTCAGACTGCTCAAAAACCATGGGGAAGAAACAGAAACAGTAATGTTCCCTACCCAAATGCCTGGGGCATTCTCTCCATCACACCAAACAAGGAGACACAATATCTCCCATCACAACTTTGCTGGATTTAGTGCAGGTACAAGACATCTTTTCCGTGCTCTTTCAGTCATGTGGGAACTAAGAGTTTCATTACAATAACATAGCAAATCTCTCTCATAATTACCTTTATTTGCTATTAGGTTTTGTTCCCAAAAGGCACACTAGACACTAAAATAGATAAGAATGGTCTAAAATAAAACATCAGCTCTTACTAATTTTCTCATTGGCAGTGAAACAAATGCAAACTGAAGTTAAACAGTAATGACTTCTGTAAAACTTCTAGCAAATTAATACTGGTGCTATTAATTGCTATTAATTCTAGATTAGCCATAAGTTGTGGTATGGGCAGCTGTACTTCTTACCCAAAATACATCAAACTCAGACATGCTCTGTTTCCTATTAGTGTCATCTCTCAGAGCTGGGGGCACACACAGACTGTAGGCATCTGTCACACACTGAACAGGGCAACACATGCTTCTCTGGTTCAGGCAGCCACTGCACAAGGGTAGGCTGCTGAGAAGGAAAAAAACCACATTTGAGTCTCACTGTGCCTCTTATTCCCTTTCAGCTCCACTGAGGATGCCAGAAGGCCCTTGCCTTTGCACATCCAGGGACATCAGGAGGATGAGACTGCTCTGTTATCTTACTGGTAACAAAATACGTGTAAGCAGAGAAGAGAGGAGTATTCCTGCCTCCTTCCTTTCTTCTCATCATGATCATGACTAGACGTAGGCTAGTCCCAGCTCTACACAGTAATTCAAAAATCAATATAATCACAGTGAACTTTGTCACCTCTGCTTCAGCTGAGCAAGTTTTTCATTTGGGTCCCTTGCCATTTTTCTCCCTGAAAATAAGTTCTTCAGTTTCTCGTCTGCCTCAAAATGAAATAAAGCCATCCTTGGCTTCAACACAGCACGTAAGCAGTCCCTCAAGAAATGCAAGACAGCAAACTTCCATCCTCTGGACATCCCTGCATTCAAACATAAGGATTTCTGTTAAAATATTTAGGACTCAAATATTTATATCCAGTCAATTAAATTGAGCATTACCTTCCCTCCAGGGAATTCTTACCCTTCCTCAGCAAAGAGGACCAATCGCATTTCCTATACTTACTAATAACACAGCAATGCCTAAGGCTATAAAGAAATCCTTCCCACTAGATGCAAAGACCTTGGAAGCAAACATACAAATCTAGTATAAAAAGAATATATAAAGATCTTGTTGCCAGCCAACACAAATGACCCAAGGAGCTTACAATATAAGCTCCAACAGACAGTAAAATGTGTGGGGAAAAAAGGTGAAAAAAAGATGTCTTCCACAGATGTACCTCCACTCTGGAATACAGGGAGTTGGCAAGTCTGACAGGCTACAGAATATTGCCCCAAGAAAGGAACATTTACTAGTGCCAGAAGATCCTACCACTGGAGCATCACTGTAGGTCCTAGTGGGAAGATTTACAGCCAGCATTTTGTACAGAAGAAATCATCATCTCGACTTTGTTAATTGTGTTATCATTCTCACTAATTCATACGTCTCTGCTACAGCAAAACCTTTTTATTACAGAATTTCAAAAACCAATACTTGAATTTTAAACTTTAATACGAACTTACATTTTAAAACATTAAATTACCTAGCGAAGCAGACACGAATGTGAAAAAAGGCCATTTCCTCCATCATTTCATTAAATTTGAAAGTACTTATTTATTTTAATAAGTCAAGATGTCCATATACCAGGAAATTAACATCAAAGAATGTTAAATATGCCCAGTATCACTTAAAAGCCTATGGAGTATTATCCATTTTCAAAAATAGCATAACTCAGCAAAACTACTTTCCCAGCAGTTACTTTTTATTACAGTTTCCAACAGTACTTTGGGGGGAAAAAAGATGAACATATTTACTGTACTCTGGACTCCAGTTCATACAGAAATCATAAGATGCAATGTTGAATCCCATGTCCAGGCACCACAACACAACCATCTTCACTAATTTAAGGTCCTCTGTTAATGTGGTTGTCTACCATGTCCTCTTCTAAGGGCTTCTGTGCAGACCTCCTCCACTGTCACGTATCACCAAGACCATAGTGGCCTTGATGAAACAACACCATCAGAAAGAGAAACCTCAACATCTGAACAGTTATACACAGCACAGCAGGACAGAATTCTGACTAGTATTTTGACCATTCGGACTACCCAGACCTTCTCCAGTCTTAAGAACCGATCTGCTGAAATTACAGGGACTTCCATGCAGAAGCAAGACTTGAACTGGCAGGTATTCTAAAAATCTACTTATGAGAGCTTGCACTTTTGAACAGGGGCCCATAATGGATTAGCCTACTTTCCCAAGGAAACAGGCTTATGCATTTGAGCCTCCTATTGCGTCCGGTCTTCCAATTCCCCTTCCTTCCCCCTCCACTTTGGAATCTGGTGGCTAACTGACCAGGTCTAAGGGAAGCGGGTGATACACATCACCACCAGTTTTGTGAAGCACAAGTATCAATCCAGGGAACTGAGGCAGGAAGCACTACTGAAGGAGCACTTCTGAAACCCAAAGCTTCTTAGACATTGGAGACTTCTATAGGAGTATGAAGCACTCAGCTGTGCATAGAGCTACACAGTTCTGGGATTTTTAACAGCGGAGAAAGGAAGGCTCTTAATACCTACTCCAGCTCATAGTCCTCACCTCATTACACCCTGCTTCAGCCACTCATGCATTTAATACTAAGCCATTTCTCAGATGGCTTGTACAAATTTAAAGACAGAGGTAACTCTTCTGTGTTTGCACTGAAAGCAATTAAGTCCTGCTGACATCTGGGGAGCTCTTGTGCAATGTGAACGGGAACTGAGCTACATACACCAAACCCTTCTTTACAAAAGTCACATCCAACTCTCTCTGCGAGCTTCATGTAGCAAATCCCCTTCATGAGAGATCAGCATGTGATTATACTGTATCATGCACATAAGTGTCTCAATTTCAAGTCCCCAGCAACAGAAATATAAATTACAAACCTGATCTGAAGTGTCACTGAAGCTTCCAAGTTGGAATCTGTCTGAAAAGTTCACGTCACGTCGGGTTAGGAGGAGACTAGCATCTGGCATGTAAACCAGCTTTTTATACCCCAAGGGGCCAGAAGGCTTCAGCAGCAGCCTGAGACACACCATCACACCTCGGGAACCAAAGACAGCATGTAATACTGAACGTGAAGTGATCTATCTAAACTCTCCATGACTTCACCGCCACCATTACCTCAGGGTAAGTCTTATTTCTGCACTTGACAATTATATTCACATAAACACAAAATACAATTCAGTTCTGAGAGCATCCATTCACCAGTTTGTTTGCACAGAAGCTCAGCACATGGGACTGACTCCAGTGCTGAAGGTGAAGGTCCAGATGATGTGAAATACAGCAAATGAGTCATGAGAGGTCCTGATCCAGCACGGTGCAAAGCGCATGATTGACATTTATGGGACCTTCATCATCACAGTTAATAGCCATGAGTGTATTACAGGTGAGCTGGGAAAGAGACAGGAGACATTTGTTTCACTGTTCCACATAGGAAAAGCAACAGAAACTGCAGTCCACATGCCAATACTCATTACCTTCAGGCATTCAATTGTAGGGACATTTCCTCTTTTGTTCATTTCTGAGGAAATTTATACACTAAGACAGTCTGGAAAGTCTCGGAAGTGAGTCAGTAATCAAGAAGCCCATGTGAAACATGCCCCTTCTGAGCTTTCTGGCAGCTGGACAACTTAGATGTTGGCCTGAATGCTCTCATTTACAGCAAGGTAAAAAAAGCAGTACAGACCAGCTTCAGAAACCCCAGTTCATCCCTGTGCTCAGCCACACTTGAGACACAGCACCTAGCTCCTCTGTGCCATTCTGGTCTTTGCAACAGTGATCACAACATGCTAGAATAGATGTGTATCAGTGTACATGACTGCAAGGGTGTAACCCCACAGCAGTGTTGGGTAAACATGCCTGAAGTAAGACCGCATGCAAAGAGAAAAGTAGGCAAAGGAAGGGTTTACTTCAGCCACAGGTAGAACAGAGTGGCTTCGGTTAAACTTACCAGTAGTGTTTGGAACATGACAGGCAAGATTTTCTTTGAGGTGAAGAAAGACAGAAGGCCTAATATTCATGGCTGCAAAGACTCCTTTGGTGGAAGAACTGCTTGTTGGTCAAGTCAGTCCACCTAAGTGTTTTTAAAGGAGTTGCATGTCTCAGAAGTACCTCACCCTACTGAGGGTTCAAACATAAGGACTCAGAGTCAGTGATGCCCACCAGTCCTTACTATGACAGCTCAAGTTGGAATCTTCGTATCTTTTCAACAGGAACATAGGGTTTCTAATCCTTCGTGAACAAAATCAGTCATGTCACTAACAGTCCTTATCATCCCATTATCATCATCAGCCTTGATCCCATTATCAACCATCAGTCCCACTCACCTTGCAACTTGGCAGTGTCAAGAGACGGGAGTAGGTGGGAACACAGGAAACATTCATTCAGGGTTCAACTGAACTAAACTCACTTGCTCTCCCAGCTCTCTAAAAACAGAAGCTTAAGACTCAGGTTCTCAGTACAGCTTGACATTACTTTTATACCCCAGAGCGACATACCTCTCCAGCAAATCATCCCAGTGCCAACAGCCTCCCCCAGATAGGAAGGCTACAGAGATGACCCTTAGGAGTTCAAAGGAGAGTTTAAAACATTTCCAGAAAATCACTCAAGTGCTGTTTAAAGATGTAATTTATATGCACAGCTCCGCATGCCATTGCAGGATTTCATATTTATTTAATTTGATGGTTAAAAGCGTGCCCAGCCAACTCTTTGGGCACAGGAACTCTTTAATAGAAAACTTTGTAATTTAGAGCCAAATGTTCAGTGCATTGAATAGGAAAAGAATGTTTTATGACTCAAGCCCAACGCTGTCCCAATCCCTCTAGAAAAAACTGAGAGCACCAAATAGACCGAGAGCTTTAACAAAGCAGCACAGTTCAGTTTGCTGCTGGATGAAGAATTTAAGCTCCACAGCTGGACCACCTCCAGGAAGGCGTCCTGTTAGGCACACAAGCTTTGCTATACCTGTGCTACCAAGATGGTGCCCCCTAAGAAGAGACAGTCTCCAAGGCAACCAAGATCTCTTCAGTTAGCATTTGATGAGGCTGGATGTGTGGCTTAAGAAACAGTGCACAGCACTGGGACCTGGGCTGTATTTCCACCTCTGCTGTATGCTGCCTAGGGTATATCAAAGTTACTTAAATTGCCCTGTCCTTCAGTTCCCACCACATAAACACTCCTACCTCGGACATATTATGAGAATCAGAATACCCTCAACTACCAAGTACTCATGCTGCGGTACGAAAAACCACCTCAAAACACCCAAAGATGAGACTCTCTTTAATTCTGCTTTTCCCTAACAGGGATGTGATGTTCAACATAGAAGAAACGCACGGCACCTCCATCCACCTACAAGATGCTGGTGGAAATGTCCTGCCAGCACCCAGCAGCTCACTGTGGCACTGCCTTTGCTCACGCTTCCCTTGCAAGGGAATCCAACAGGGCAGACATATTCCTTTGGCAGGCAGGGGCTGCTTTTTCAAGACACATCATGATTTAAAACTGCAAGTCTTCAACGCCACATTCTGCAAGATGGAGATACTTCCTGGGAATCAGGAGAGATGGGACAACTCCTGGGACAGAGATACTGAGAGGATCATCTTCTGAACAGCGATGGGAATGACACAAAGCAGCCATCTGATAATGCAAAAAATAGTAGATATAATTCTACATCTACTGCATCAACTGCAGTAATGGCCTTGCTCAGGCTTTTCGTACAAAGCTTCCACTTATATCCAGCAACTAGAATTCTGATTCATTCCTTGATTATTTCATGCTTGGACTATTGCAATAATGTTTGTGCCAAGCTACTTTTTTTTTATCCACACACTACAAGGCTATTCAGAACTTCCCTGCTTGCTTTGTTCCTCCCTGCAGTATCCATGCTGTTCGCATACTTTTTTCCGTATTGTTATTCTCTTATATGCAGTCAGTTACATAGGAAACCAAGATTGGAAGTTCAATGTATTACTGCAATCATTCAGGAACCTCAAGGCAACAGCAAACTCCAACCTTCTGTGTATTCTCTAGTCCATTTACTGAGCTTGTATCACAGCTGCTACCCAAATACTCCATCTTTCTTTTGTATGTTTAAAATACAGCCATTTCACATATTTTTATGTCTAAAGAGCTTGAAATATTTTATAGCATTTCCTATTTCAATGCCTAAAAATCAGCTAAATTGACAACTTCTTGCTGCAATTCAGCACACTTTCAGTTTCAAGAAACAGTGCACTGGTTGTTATCATTCCAGAGGCTTTCTACAAATGTCCCAGTGTTCACATTGAAACAAAATGCAACAAAAAGCGCAGTACAGTTAAAGAAGTGATAGGTCCCCCCTCTCCAGCAAAAGCAGCTCTATGCGCTTCCTCATTTCAGCGTGGACAGCCAGAGCTGTGATTGCAGCAATGCAAAGTAAAACCACTTCGATGTAGTATTGGAACAACTGTATCTGAAGCTCTGAAGAGTTCATCTAACATCTGTTGTAGTCGTTTCATACTTTTGTACTGTGATAGGGAAAAACTTCATGAAAGAATAGAAGTTGAGGGAATGTCTCATTTTTTTGTACCTCCTACATTTGAGCTTCTCGAAGCTGCTCATCTGCCAATGGCCTATCTACTCAGAAACAGCAAAGAAAAAAATCAGAGCATTTGAAAATCAGAGATATGCTCTAATGTATTTAAGGTACAAAACCAAATCAACTTCCTGAAAGATCCCTGCCAAAAAAAAAAAAAAAAGGCAGTTTCACCATAACTGTCCAACATTTACAAATTCAGTCAACCATTGCATTATAGACCAGACACCACACTGACTGTGACAGTACTTGGAATAAACTGTAAGCGTGGCACACATGAAAAGGAGGCAAGAAGAGAGAGTAAATAGTATTAATGGTATTCAATAAGGAAATCGTGTCTGTGTCTAAGTAGGAACTAAATTACTATCTGAGGTTTTCTTAGCAGATTATTTAGAAACTTGCCAATAGATAAACAAAGTAAATGACAAGACTCTCAATCAGAGCTGTGTTCCCCAGCAATATGGCTTAGTAAAAATGATACAGACTACTTGGACTGCTTTTGGCAAGGCTGACTCTCCTTAGAGGACTGCTAATGTTAAATGCTCAACAAAAACATGCAATTATGAATTTCTGATTCATGCTAGCTTATGGTTAGGAAGACATACACTCTTCTCAAGGATAGAGACTTGAAAACTTGTTTCTTCATTCGCGTAAGTAAAACAGAAAATAGTATTTTGTATTTGTTACTTCACAACATAGAATAGCTAAAGACAGATAACAAGCATTCTCCTTGACATCCTCCTAGTAAATGCACATTTTGATACAGACTGCATACAAGGATGCACATTTGTACAGTGCATGGACATGGAGACTCATGACCCAGAACCATCAGATACAAACAATCAAAGTATACAGATGGCATTTCCTCTTTATTTGAGAAATCACACAGCAGTATAGTACTATAGCTATGCACATTAAAAAACAGGGTTCATGCTTAGAGAGTAGCAGCGAATTCTCAAGCTATGGTTTTCCATGTTTGTCTTAGGAAAGTGTGCGGCACTGATTTCTGGAACAACTGCTGCTCTAACAAGACTGCACGTGGAAATGCATGCATCACAGCTGATTTCAGCAGAGTTCAGTGAAGAATTGATGAACAAAAATGAAACATTCAAAGCTTAGATTACTGATCAGATATTAATGGGCACACTTTTCCTAGGTCTCTCGGTTTAGTTCCTCTTTAGAGAGTGAGTTTAGAAGACTGAGGAAAGGAGCCAGAATCTACTCATTTTGGCCGTCCTGCATTGAATGGAGATGAGCACTCTTGCAGCGGAACTTTAACCATGCATGCAGTATGCCAGAGCTTTGGTCAATATCAAGATTTATTATTCTGCGGGACAGAAAGAGTGAAATACTGACTGCAGCAAATAGGCCATTAGTTACCTCTCAGTTCAATAAGTCTTGATGCTTTCCTTACTATGTGCTGATTATTTCCTGTCCAATTCACATTAGCAGCTTATTTAATGAGAACAATCTAAGCAAAGAGAGAGAAATTCGCACATATACAAAGGACATCAGCAAGTTACATTTCATCACAGCTAACACCATTTACTAGCCTTTCAGGAAATAACCTTTACTGATCTTTCCTGTTTTCATTCTAGCAATGGCTTTTTGAGAGGAACACTCAATTCTTATATTCGCCACCAATTATATTTTAAATAATAGGATCTTAAAGGACAGCAATATCTGCTTAAGTGTTGTAGGACAAAGCATTCACACACTGATAGTGTCCAGTAGTGAGACAGCATGGCCACAGTTCATATTCTTAATGGACACTTTTCCCCATTGACAGGGTCATTCCTACTCCTGTGAAGCCTATTTTTCTTCTATTAACTTCTACTAATGTTCATGGTAGTTGCACAAAATCTTGGAAAGAAAAGATCCAACATTTTAGACAGAAAAACATCAGAAAGGACACGCATAAAGAACAGAAGCATCGTAAGTAGCGCTAATAATTTCACACAGAAAATGAGAGATCAAAGGTACAAAGAGGAAAGAGACACCTTGAATACTCCGTAAGATTAAAGAGCAAAACCAACTGTATGCATTTTCTACATAGGGTTCTCTTCACAAAGCCATAGTTGAACAAGTAAAAAGAACATGTACACATCCTCGGCCAGTGTCTGCTTTTTTGTTCTCCAAGAGCCCAAATGGTTTTGAATGCTTAAAAAGAGAGTACTCCTTGAATGAGTCAGCTTGAAGAGGGCCGGGTACACCAGTCCCACCAGTGCCAGCACAACTCAACTGGTAAACTCCAGCAACTAAAGCACCATTGCCTACAACATCCTGCCCAAGGACTATGGAGCCTCCCATTCCATACCAGTTGATCATATGTGTTAATACTGATTTTTTTTACACATTACACCTTTAATCTGAAGACTCAGTTTCCCCAGTTTGGGAGACAGTATAAGGAGCAGTATCTGCCACTTCTGGCTTTCTGCGGTCTCAGACAATGATGCATTAATTTCACAGCAAAGAAAACCAGATACAAGTAACTATAGGCCCTTCAGAGCTACTATCATTTAAGATACAAGCATCTGCATCAGCATCGCATACTGTTAATCTCATTCTGAAGTCCTAATCCTCTCACTACTCATTTCTGGGGCTACTACAAGGCAAAGTAGGGTCTGCTTGGGTCACCAGCAAAGTGCTCTCAGTACTGACAGTTGCAACACTTGACACTGAGAAGCATCTTTAAATGTCTGCAATATTACGGTCTGTAAGGTAGCATACATCACAAAAGGGAGGGCCAGCCAGAAAGCTCTGGATCTGGTAGACATTTCAATTGCATATTTCTGTGGGATTTCAGGCTTTATTTTGTGTTTGTGTGCTTAAACAGCTTTCATATTTACAAAAATACTTCCACACTTAGAAGCACCTGAAGTCCTGAAGTCCTATTTGTTGCTATTATGGATATTAGAAACATAGTGAGTTCTGTGGCAATTATAAGGATGTGCTAAAATTCACTTCAAACTTGTCCATTCAGAGGTTAGTCTAACAGAAAGATTATTGTGCAAAGACTGCACTGAAGCACATTAGGGATCCATGCCTACTTCTGACTGTGCCTATTCCACATTCCTGTTACACTGCAACTAATGTGGCCAGTCACAATTTAGGAAGTTTTTGGCAAACTGTTAAGACACGATCATGGAATAATACTTGGCCAAAACATACACGCACAGAAAGCTCTCCCTAGAAATGTAGTTTGAGCTTCCTGAAAAACCCTAAAAAGAACATCTAGGAGATCACAGGCTCTGTTCAGTCTTGCAGTTCCTATTTAAAGACAAGTTACTCTTCCATTTTCAGCGTTTGCTCACTTCTGAATTTGGTTTAAAGTGCTGCTAGCGTAGACTTAATGAAGTTTCTTCTGAAAGGCTGATTGTGTTTCCTTCTGTGTTTTTGACAGAACCCATTTAAAATGGGCCTTCTTCATTTAATTATCTAGTCTTTATTTTTTGCAGGTTTTATTTCTGAACGGGAATAAATGCTACGGTCAGAACAGTGTCTGTAGACAACAGGCTTATTTTATAAGGCTTAAAAATCCTTTCCTTTACTATCAGACGTTGAAGGGGGAGCTCTGTGGTGCTGCTCTGCAGGACACACACAGTATGGGCACTGGAGTCATAGTCACAGGGACATTATACATATGTTACAGACATGAAGGTTACCTGACTCCTGATCAATAACTAACACTTATCCTCTCTAAACACTTGTGCCTTAGTGAAGGCATATTACCAGGCAGTGGACAGTAATGCAATAGATTGCTTATGAAACCACAAAAATTCCCCAGAGATTAAACCAGCTCGTGAACCATCCATCCTCCACAAAAGCATGAAGCAGCAGAAGGGTTTCCTACAGAACACAGAGGATTTGCTCTTAAAGCACAGTGTAGGACAGATGTCTTGTGGAAGGTAAAGACTTGAGGGCTCCTTGCAATACAGCTGTGCCCTCCTTCCACCCCCAGGCAGGAAAACCACATCTGGCTAGCTGCTTCCAGACCTCTCCACACCACCTCAGGATTTATTACAGAACACTCAAGTCCAAAAACACAAAAGCACTGCAAGCAAGCAGGCACAGCCACAAACTTGAGGGGCTTCTGCTGCTATAAATCAGTGCAGATCAGCTGAAATCAATATGAAGCCATAGTTCAGCATAATGTAGGCCCAGCAGAGACATGGGCATGCTGGTCAATATTGGGGTCCAACAGATGGCTGTCCACTGAGGACTGGCAGAAGCTGCTCTGGTCTAATTTACTCCCATTGGCAAATTCCCTTAGAAGAAGGTTCATATTCACCAGCACACAGTGTAGCGTAACTTTCTTCACTGCCTGTAATTGCTGGGGCTGGGCCAGCAGATGTTGTACAGCTAACCAGAGGGGAGCTGGCCTAACCAAGGGAGGATAGGGAAGAGAAGCAGCCTACCAGATAATGTCTGTAGAAAAGCTTGGAAACCATTGACAAGGCTAATTGCTTACTTCAGAGTAAAGTTTCTGCTCTCTGTAGGCTCCTCTGATGTCAACTTCCTAGTCACGTCCAAAACCCTACCCATAGGACATATGTTGTTAACACATAACCTGCTTAGCCAAGCCCTGCTAAGGGTTCTTGGGAAATATTCTGGGGAATGAAGACGCAAGGAGAAAGAAACAGATAACATGATCATCCTCCTCACTGTGCTCGGCTAGAAACAAACATCTGTCTGGCATCTGGGCTCTGCTACCCACCATTTATTCCCATCTTCGACCTAAACACAGAAGCTTGACATTTTCATTACCTCTGGTCCCTCAGTGAGCAAATAGGGAAAAAAGAAATTAGATAAGAAAGGCTGAACTGGCTGAAAGTCCCACATGGGGCTGGAAGGGTCTAAGTGAGGGGAGGAAAGAGAAACTCCTACATATAAAAAGCCATGACAAAGCAGCAGCCTGTAGAAACATCTAATTTCTAACATAGCATGGGCTCCTTTCCCCACCTAATTGCTCATGTTAATTTTCTTCCCTCCTCAGGGAGATGCTGGCTGTACTGACCCTCCTGCAGGACACAGCAGCAACCCTGGAAAATTCCTTTAGAAATAACTCTTTCCCAACACTCCACCTGCCTGTGCATTTTCCCTCTCAAACACAGTCCAAACCGTTGCCTGCATCCAGGATTCACACTCAGCATATGGCCCTGCTCTCCTGCCCCGTGCCCTCTGTGTGGGGCTCAGTGGTTCAGAGCTGCTCCTCCTTGCAGGCACAAACAACATGGCTCAGGTTGACACCAGATCTCCATCCACTTCCAGGTTGGGCTTGTTCAGATATAGTATAAGCACAACCTATACAGTCAGAGCCTGCAGTACCTAGGGCTGCTTGCTCACACCTGTGTTTCATGTCACAAAACTTTCATTGAAGACCCAAGTTCTGCAGCTGGAATATCTGGTCCCAAACTACATTCCCTCCAAATGGCATTCAGGTCACTGCTCTAATAGCAGCCTGACAAAGCACCAAGATAAAATAATATTATATACTCTTCTGGTGTCTTGACAAGTGCTAGTAAATATCTCATTGCCACCTTTTCCATCTCCTAATGTACTCCTTTTATCAGCAACAGTGACAAAAAGGTTCTAATTAGATAGCACTAATCAGGTAGAATCACATGTGATTGACAGCTGAGAAGTCACTATCTGTTCTCTGAAAAACAGATAGGCTATTTTCCTCCAGGAAGCAGGAGCTTTATCAATAGACAAAAGGATGTAAACCCCAAAAACGTAAGGTATAATTACACATCAAGGATATGTACTTTATGTTGACATAAATCTAAAAGGATTCATGGCTGGTAAAAGCTTTTATGGAGGGGTGAACAAGTGATGTTACTCATAAAGGAAGAACAACATCACAAACACAGAATAAGGAAAACTCTCTATGCATAAATTGGTAGGCAGTGGGTTGGTTTGTTTTGGGGGTGTTCCCCCACTTTTATTTTTAAACTAGGACTGGCAAAAAGAAGTCCAGTAATTCAAGCATAAAGCTTTGACACATACAACAACCAAGTAATTCCAATAGTGGTTTGCCCTCTTCAAAAACATTTTCATTTAACTACCCAAAATGAATATTTCACACATTTTACAGTAACAGAAACAAAACGAAGCTGCCAAGTGGCACTTGTAACATTTTACACAGGACAGCAAATAGAACAGGCCATTCATTCCAACTTACAAATTTTCCCTCTATTTGCTTATTTCTATCCTTCATGAATCCAGGCTCTTAAAATCTTAAGATGTTATTAAGCTGCGGTATGAAAGTATATCTTGTGGCAATATTTGTCCATCACAAAAAGTGTTCACTTGTCCCATATGACTAAAATCCTTAGATTTCTTTTATTTGTGGGACCTCATTTGCAAATGAGACAGCCTGCATTTTGAGATCTAACAGAGAAAACTTGCCACATCTGATAGTTTGCTTATTAATGGAAAAAACCTCTAAGCTCACCTGTAATCACTCATTTCCAATGAGATTTACAGTCTGAATAAAACAGGGGAGTTGGCAGTCAAAAAACAATATTCGCCTGTTTATCTGGTATCAGTATTCAGGCTTCTTAGAATGTAATATTTTTCCTTCAGTTAAAACCAGGCCTGCACAACATACCTCTTGGACAAGCACCAAACGCTTGAAATACATCTCAGAACTTCCAAAATAGCACACACAAACTCATTATGATGCTCAAGATCTTCATAAAAGCTTTCTAGATATTAGATATTTTTCCAGAGCCAATATAACCATTAATAAACCCAACAACTTGAAATCATGCCAACAACTTCAGATATAGAGACCTGGTACTCTCTAGACCTGAACCAACTGTCAAACCATACAAAGACATCATTCTGAGGTATATTTGGATTTGGGGCATTTAAAAATTGAGCAGATACATCAGGTTTTCCGTAAGACTTTAATGAGCAATATGACAAACAACAAGGCACCCGCCAACATCCTACCTTCCCAGCATCGCACCCTGGTGCAATGCTGCACAAGACATGTCTCAGTCATCATTATACACTACCATTAAGACACATGCACACAAAGAAGTAATTGTAAAATACACGTTATTTTTTTTACCTGGATGTATTATATGGGTTCTTAGTCTTCCTAGAACCTTGACAGAGTAAGCAAAGGGTGAGTTTGGGAATGTATTGATTGGACAGGGAGAGTATGGAAAAGGTTGTGGGAATCACTCCTTTAAAGGCTGAGTTAAAAAACTTAAAGATGATAGAGAGGGATCAGAGTTATAAGGCAAATCCTACAGGTAAATGCAGGAACACAAGAAAGGAGAGGATGTGTGTAGAGGGAGTTTGTGAGGAAATTAGCAGAAGAAAATACATTGTAAAACTAAGTTATGCTATTTGTAAGCATAGCAGTAACAAGAAGCAAGTAAACAAGTTGATTTGGAGCGTATTTCAAGTTTCAGTCCTCTGAAGAAGTCAACTCACCCGAGTATGCCCAGTAAGGATCCCCCGAAGCTTTCCGCCTCCGTATCTGCACAGAACTACCATGTCTGTTTTCATGCAGAGAGCCAACATAACCTTCAGTCAGAGCTGGGAAGGGAAGAAGTAGAGATCATTAGGAATGTGATATTTACTCCCTGGAGTTTCCATTGTGAAGCTCAAATCTTTCCTAAGCAAAAACTACAGACTTCGCATTGCTTGAAAAAAAATTAATAGACATGTTCCTCCCCTATGAAAACCCATCACCCAAAGATGATTCACAGCAGAGAGGACTCACTGATGCCAGTATTCTGATCTGGCACACGGACGCGTAAATCCAGTAATTTCCATAAGGACATTCTGACATACACAAACAAACAACTATGAGTAATGACTTCTGACCAAATTTTCTCTGTCTAGACCCAAACGCCACCTTACTTTGCTAGTGACTATCAAACGATAAGCTGTAATTCAATGCAGAAATTATTAAAATCCCGGAAAGAATGATGCAAGAAGGTAGAATACGCTGCTATAGTGTTAACCTGGTTATCATAACTGCACCTATTTTAAACCACATCTCAAAATCCCAAGTACAACAGCTTCACTGAGGGCCGCACGAATCTGCTCCATGTACAGCCTTCAGATCTTTGTAAAACTTCACAAGCTAGAATGAACTAAATTCATCATCCAAATCAGAAAAGAATGCATCCCACATCGTACCCCAGGGTTTTCCTTTTATACATCAATATGTATTTGTTTTCCTGTAGAGAAATGCATAGCTTCCATGAAAATTTGGGTTGTTTGGGGATTTCACATGCAAATGTTGCTTATTGCTTCTATGCATCTGACTGAACCAAATTGGAGATGTGTGAATAAAAAAGTGTCAGTAAAAGTCTGTAATAAATTCAACTACCTTTCTCAGAGCACCAAAGCTAAAAACTTCTGTGCTATAATAAATGCACAATAAATGCAAAGAACCAGTAAGCACCAACCGGCTCTGTGGAAATTTAATTCCAACTGATCCCAAACCACTTATTTGATCAGGAAGAAACTACCTGTGTAATTCAAATTAAAACTTCAGGAAGCCACGTAAAGCACTGCTACCTTTATGGAGTCACAAAGTACTAAATTCCCTTCTATTCCCAGGTCAAGTACAACTGGGCTGAAACAAAGCTTGTAACAGGACTTCATGGAACAGCATGCACCAATAACTCAGAATTTGGTTTTATTTCCCTTTATTTCCCTTTCCCCCTTCTTTTGTACCACAGTAGCTGTGTCAGAGAGCTGTCAAGCTAAACAGCTCTATAGACAACCCTTACTCTGCAGTGTGGATAATGGGTTTCTACAGATTGTGGAACCCTGAAGTGGTAGGAAAAGTCATGCAATCTCAGGGAAGTCATTATAGATTTGCCTCTGCCAAATTTTCTCTTGTGCGAGCAAAGGTACTAATTGTGAAATTTATTATGAGCCTCTGATTCGAATGACTTTTCCAAGAATTAGAATTCCTTGGCAACTCTCTAAATGTTAATTCACTCCAAGCTGCAAACCAGAAATGCTGGAACACATCATGTTACCAGGGTTTGCAGGCAACGCTATAGCACATTTTTTCCTCCTCTGATTTGCACTAATAAATCTAACAGTTTGGGAGGCAACAGGTGCTCAATAGGAACTAACAGGTAACGGATATGGAGACCCAAACCTTCTTGAATGAAAAACACCCAAAAACAAATAAAAATGAGAAAATCTGAGCTAAGATCAGAAACCATAAAATGCCAAGGAAGGGAACAGAAATAACTGGGTGGGTGGCTGGAAAGGCTATCAGAAAAAGTGGTGTGATTATTCACTTGAAAATCATATGTGCTGAGAAACAGACCTAAAGTCCCTCCTTGTCACAATATGAAAGACAACAGCAGCAGCTTTCTTCCAAGCATCCTCCTCATAGAGGAAGAAAGTAGTTGTGGGTTTCTGCTACCCAGAGAAGAACAGAATCTTCACTCCACAGGCAGAACAAAGATTTTACCCTGCCTCCTCCAAGGAATAAGTTACTTTTGCAGGAGGCTCAGTGAGCTCCTCTGTGTGCTTACCATTAGAAGAAAGAAACTTATGTCTAAATAATCTATATCCGTTGAAGGCAAAAAGGCTCTGAGTCAGCACAAAACATCTGAAGTTTTAAAACCCTTTGTACTTCTAGCTTGAACCATCAAAAAGCCACATGGCAACCATGGCTTGACCACGAATCATGCCATTGATTTCCAGTATCCTCTGTGCGGAAAACTAAATTATGCAAATCCAAGCCTTTATTAATGCCTAACTTTAATGTGAAATTGAATATTTGCTTCAGTCAGCATCTTAATTATGCAATTAAAAACTTGACATCCTTGTCAAAACACGCACTTTCCGTTTTCTGCATGGACACTCAATAGATTTGTACATTTATCTATACTAATAAATGGCAAAGAGCCATGCTGTACACAGATTTATTTCTACCAAAAATGATGCGACAAACCGAGAGCTCAAGTATTTGTCAAGAGAACTGTGGGAAGGAACCTGCTGGCTGTACCAGTAAATATCTTCTGTAGTACTGAAAAAGAAACAAATTGGAACATCCTGTTCTAAGTAAAATCCTGCATCACTGTTGGGCAGCCCAACATTAATGTCAACAGCCCCCTAACAAAGTGCAATAACTCAGTAGTCATTAGCAATTCAGAGAAGACATATGCTTATTGGAGTGCTGCAGCAACTCTGAGAAAAGGACGATAGGTCAAGATCTCTGGTCATGCTGTGAACTGGAAAGGTAATGGTCTATCTCTATCAAAAATCATGACACACCTTCTTCCCTGAACTGCCTCAGTTCTCCTGTCCATGCTGAGGCCATACATTTGTGTGGGGCCACACAAACACGCTGAGAAAACACTGTGAGAACAAGTAGCTATTGTTGACAATATCTTTGACTGGTAAAGTCATCAGGAAACCAGGCACAATTTCATGGTGCTTTTGTTCTACAGTGTCAACTGGGGTCAATGGACTCCTGAAGAAGTACAAGGTTCAGAACATAGCATACAGTGACTTTTCAGATAAAGGTTTGGAAGAGCCAAAGCATTCAAGTCTTTTCAAAGTGCTTCATGTATCAAAACCATCTTAT
>JBCJKH010001886.1:0-16077 GCA_039877255.1 Loriculus beryllinus
CATATTTGTTTATACGAAGGGGATTTCTTATGTGAAGAGATGTCAGGATGCTGAAGGTGCCCCCTGTGCTGCTAAGCATAAGGGAGCCTGTACTTCACAATGAGTTAAACATTGTTTAAAGACCAGGACAGTCATTAAGCTGTATTTACTGTCTAGACAGGAATAGCTCCACCTAAGCATTCCCAAAGGTTGTTAGCATTTCTTAAAATTAAGCAGCAGCAAGGAAAGGTTAGGATCAACTTACTAATTAAGTTACACTCACAGAAATCTGGAGAGGGGAAGGGAATGTAAATTTGAATGGCATGCCCCAGCCCCAGTACCAATCCTCAAATATAAGTCTTGCTCCACACAGGAAAAACCTTAGGACAGAGGGTCTACATGCAAGGCTGATGCCCAGTCACAGGGCTGCACAAAACCACTATCAGTTTGAGACAGATAAAAGAAACTCCTTGAAGTTCATCTATACTACTGCTATGCAAATGCAGTGTTTCATTTTATTTCCATACCATAAATCTGTGGTCTGATGGTAGGCACATTCTCTGGTCTTTTTTAGCTTTTGGTGTTAAAAGGTGAATTCAAGATAACTGCCAAACAATGAGGCATGTTCCACCCCTAAATTATGATGTTAATTGTATGATAAAAGCGGAGATTTAGGTCACTTCCACGGTCCTTAGCAAATTCCCTAGGGCACTTGACAGGAAAGAGGAACTCCTCCAGCGAGGAGATTAAAGAGATCCCTTCTGGTGACAAGCATTACTCAGAAATTCCTTAGCAAGCTCTGAGACGAGATTGACTGAGAGATCCCTCAAGACTCCCAGAACATGGACAGAAGCTTTTCTGCTCCACAGGTTCACCTATGCGCAAACCTTGAGTAAGGCTCAGGGATGTGTTTGGTTTCCATTGCTACAAAGTGTTGTATTGTATCATTTTTGCTTTGTTACACACCGGAGACTAGAAGAGTTTGTTGACACAATAATTAAATGCTAAACCAAGGAATAACTAACTACATGCCCTATGAATGTGTGGCATACAGAGGCACTGCCATCCACACCTCTGAAAAAAGAATGGATAAGTGTAAATCAAACTGCTTAGAATCACTTAAACTGCTGTTTAAATCAAAGTTTAATTACTTAAATTGTCTGAAAGAAACCTGTATTTACGGAATCAATTTATCCTCACTTACATCTGCATTGTTGTTATTAAAGGATATCTCAGTGTTTGATAATCACACTGATAAAACATAATTTTAAACTGAATTTGCAATTCCTTTTGCCAATTTCTAGATATATCTAGCTCAACCGTACTTCAAATGAGATTTTTTACATTCTTACTCTGTTGTTATACTTGGAAAGGGAAAGTTAGTTTTCTTTGTTTTCTTTTTTTAAAAAAATTAAATGACTACCAAATCCTACTCTCACTTGTGCTAGACCTTCTGGGGAAAAAAAAACAGATGAGAATTCAACAAAACATGCACCTCTTCAGATCTTGTGGATTATTGCCACTGAAAGTTTTCCAAGCTGTTTACATTACAAATGAACCTAATAAAAAAGCAAAGCATTTTCTGGAATGAAAAACTGAACTGTTTGGGTTTGGTAACCAGGTCATGCAAAAAATTTAAAACCAGTTTAATCTCATCCTCTTACATAAAAAAAAAATAAAAAATAAAAAATAAATAGAGATCAAAGAAAAAATATTTTTACACTTTCAGTGTTCCTGGATAACTAACTTTTAACAAACCTGTCAAAGAAGTGGAATAAGCAAGAATAAATGGAGCTTAAAAATAAATCCCAAATTAATGCCAGGTCCCACAGAGGAAAGTGCTCATGCTTAAAGCTAGCTTTGCACCTCCCAGACTTTTGTTCCAGATCAAATTGATGCTCTCACCTATTCCTCTTTCTTAGAGAAGGCAGAAGCAGCCCGGTAGTGTTTGATTATTGCTTAATAAATGCAAACCAAGAAGTGCGTGCGAGGGAACTGCAGTACTGGCAAGCGGCACAGCAGTGCGCCTGCCCATCCTTTCCTGTGCTTCGCCTGTCTGCCTTCCTCCCTTCCCAGGCACTGGGGAATTAATAAACCCAGCTCTGACTCTTGACATCACTACTGCTAAGCAGACACTAATGACTTTTTTCTTTCTTTCTTTCTCCTACTTCCCTATGTGCAGAAGTTGATAATAAACTCTGTATATGGCACTGGCACTCTTACTGGGGAGAAATAATAAACTCTGCAATTCCACCTCTTCTCTGCCCATCTCTCTGGGAGGGTAGATTAATGGCAAGGCCTACATTTTCTCTCCCCCTCCCTCAGACAAAAGGTTAATAAACCACTCAACATTTGCTTTTTGTGGAAATGATACATGTGGATTAATTAGCATTTCCTAGGTAACACACTAATAGCATTGTGATTTCTCAATACCAGGTTATTCCAGAGGCCTATTATAAAATTGTAACCCAAAGGCAGCTGAGGATTCCTTCATTTTAAGAACAAAGAAATAATTCTGGCTATGACTACGTCTGTATCTTGGCCTAAAACAGAGCACAGACTACTCCATTGGATTAGGAGCATGACCAGGAGCTAAGTGACCTAGTTAGAATTTCTGACAGCAGGCCTTCATGTTTTAAGACAATTTGTATTTGGTCGAGGTTGGAGGATACATATCTAACACCAACATCCAGCTAGAACAGCATCTTGGAGGGTTTTTTTGTATCTTCCCCAAGTACATAACTGACGGGAGGGGCAGAGTGGACCTCTTCAGCCTGGAGCTTAGGCTTGCCTCAGAAGGGATCTCCTGCCAAGCACAGAAGACACTACAGCTCCATGCATGAGTGCACATTTACAGGAATTATTTTTGTGTAAAAGGAGAGAAAGTATCAGTAGCAAAACCAGAACTACTCCGAGCAGGTTCATCTTGGAATAATGATAAATGTAGGAACAAGTATTGACTTCCAGATCTCAGGTGGTAGAAGATAACTGCAAGTAGCCCTGAGTGTTAACTCAGAACTACGTCACAGAAAAAAATACATTTCCTACTGGCTAGTTGTGGAAAACTCCAGGTCAGACCACGAGAGACTTCAGATCCCACTTGGGGGTACCACCAAATGCACAAGGAGTACAGTGATTTTAAGGAGTGCAGAACCACACACTTAACATTAAGCAAGACCAAGACAATGTCTAATGCCCAAACCTCCCATGCCAGTATCACAAATATCTAGGGATCACTGCTTCCAAAATCAGCAATTACTTACCAATAAAAACTGATCCTGAAAATAAAAAAAAGGCTAAGATCAGCTATATAAACACATGACAAAAAAAAAAAACCAACCAAAAAAACCCACAAAGAAAATAGGCCAAACTACAAATACACTGTATCTCAAATGATCTATACAATAATTTTCATGTGCATCAATTACATTTCCAGGAAGGCATCACATAGCTTCAGAGCAAGGCATCTGCCATATCGATGAGAGTCCAAGAGTCACAACAAAAGCACAAGTAAGTACTAAATCAAAAATCCCCATACTGTAAGTGGACCCTACCATCTAAAACTGCAGGTGCTTAGGAAAAAATGATTTAACTGTAACACAAACATTGACAAAAGATGACTTTTTCTTCATCTGGTGTTCATCAGAAACTTTTGCTCAAGTCTCAAAGCAGCACAATTTTTGCATCTTCCAGTACAAAAAAACCAAAGGGGATATCACTGGGGATGAGAAAACAAAAGCCTTGAAGAGCTGGCTCAGAGTAACTAAATACTTCAGTTCTAAATTTTAGTCACTTCAACATGTTTGGAAGCAACGCAGGTTGGCTGAGAGCCATCTTCAACCCAACAAGTGTACCTCACCAGCTGGCATGACACAGACAAGAGCCCCCAACACCTCAGGAGAAAAGAGTTGGGAACAGATCGGATGAATTAATGCAGCACTCCAGGTTGCGTGCCTGGGCAAAACTGTTTTGTTCGTCGGCTCTGGTTTCAGAACCAGTCAGTATTTAAACTGCCTGCTCTTCAGCTCAGATTTCAGAATTGGTGTTTATGTTTTACAGTTCAGCAAGATCAAGCACAATTAGCTTATAAAATACTATACTGCCTTTATTCAAGGTTAAGGGAGGGGGTGAGGAAGCACAATATAACACTGAGCAGTTACACACTTGGGCAGCTCTGGGCACACTCAAGTTTTACGCCATCGTACACTCCAGCAGCTGTTGAAGTTACCATGTAAACCAAGACAAATAAAACTGTGCGGTCAACATCAAAGCAAACCTTGTCTGCATTTGCAAAACTGGGCCAAGCCTGCTGAAACACCACATTTCTGCTGCAGTGGGGAGAGGAGGACAAGGGCAGTGCATGACTGCAGTCATGCAGCAGGGGCTGGTGCCACGTACTGTAAATTTTACTGATTTTTTTCTTTTTGGCAATGAAAATTTTTCAAGCTGCTTTCTTGGATCCACACTGATGTTTTTGATCAGAGGAGCCAGGATTTTGAACGAGGGAGAACAGAGTGTGAGAGCTTCCCTCTGCTGGGAACGCAGTGGGCTCTGAGGCCACGGTGCGTTGTCTGGGAGCTCACAGGTAGCTGTGGATCAGGAGGTGGGGTGGCTCAGCATACCAAGCCTGCAGCTCCTCTGAGGCTAAATGTCTATTACAACGTTACAGAAATGACTCAGCCTCTATGAATTTCCATTACATGGGGTACAAAAATCAATCCAACAGAGGGTGAAGAGGTGACTTATGTGTAAGTACCTACGGGGGGGGGGGGGGGCAGGATGGGTGCAGTTCAAGCGCTGCCGTGGCTGTGACTCCAAGTCTTTTCAGGGGCAGGCAGATATTCCTCTGAGCCAGCTGGTACCCACCATTAGGGCCCAGAGTGAACACGGGGGGGGTTGGTGTTAGAGAAGTGCTCAGGTCTGGCCTGGCCAGGCAGGGCAGCTGGTGGCACAGTTTGGCTGCCTGTGCTGAGTTCACTGGTGGCGAAGGCAGAACAACGGTCTGTTTGTGTCAGATTAAGCTCCTGGTGAGCGATGCCAGGGCTGAACTGTGTTTGTCCTGGAACATGTGGTGATCCAGACACGGGTGCAGCGCTGGCAGTGTCTTGCATTGGGGGGACACCCTTCACAGCTGATTCAGCCCCGAGGCTGTGGCAGGAGGGACGAGGTGGGCATGTGACCAGGCAGGGGACAGGGACTGGGATGAAGGTGCAGCCTGCCCTGACTGGCTGCTCTGCCAGTTGGTGGGCAGCAGCATGGCAGGAGTTAAACCCGGGTGCTCCAGCGAGTGCATGGTGGAACCAGGAGCCCTTGCAGGCATCTGGGGCCTGTGCTAGGAAGGCAGCCCCAAGGCTGACTTCTGGGTGGGAGAGCAGCCTGCACAGCAGGCACCTTGGGCTCTGCCCAGCCTGGGCATGGCATTGCAGTCCCCAGGTCCCTGAAAACATGGGAGAACTGTGGGGTGCTGGGCACAGCCTTGGCTGGCAGAGCCATGGAGCAGTGCCAGGATGAGCAGAAGACTGGGCTGCACCTGCCTGGCTCCCCTGGTGCCATGTTGCCCATGGACAGTAGGATGCCCCCTGAGCCCTGCCCTGTGCAAGGGCTAGGAAGGAGTGCCTGAGGGCACATGCATAATGGGGGCCTGCTGGGGAGCTGTGGGTACCCCCAGGCATCTGGGCCTGGCTGACTCCCAGGCTGTGTTGCAGAGATGGTGCTGCAGGCACTGTCAGCAGAGCTTGTTTCTCTCCTGTTTCTTGGGATGGCAGGACAGGGTGAGGAGCCTGTGGGCAGGGTGGGCGCAGAAGTCTGCACATGCCTGCACGTGGCCAGGCCAGGTCCTCTCATTGCATTGCGGGTGGCTGTAGCATCTGTCCAGGTCAGGCTCCACATCCACACTAGGCCCCCGGGGGGCATAGGGCACCTCAGGTCCTGGGCCATGCCCCTTCATACCCTCTGTCACTGCCACCATGCAGCGCAGCAGCTGGGCTTGCTTGCCAGCCTTCTGGTTTGAGGGGCTGGGCATGGCAGTCCCCGGCCATCAGGAGTGGCAGGATGGGCAGCAGTCAGTGCCAGCACTGGGTACTCTGCCTGACCTGGGGGGCACTTCTCATCCCAGGGCTGCCTGTGCTGCACCTACCTGGTGGGGCAGAGGGGATGGGCTGGAGCTCCTCCGTGCTGGCAGCACCATGGCCCTGTATCTTCCAAGCTGTGGCGATACAGGTTACTCAGCTCATTTTGGCTGTGGGTGCTAGGATGGAGTAAGTGCATATCAGAGTGGGGCACACTTGGTGCTTCCCCTATCACTGGCTCCCTTGGGTGTATGTGGTGTGCTGGCATTTTTTGGGCATTGAATTAATTGCGGGTGCTGGGGCAGGGCTGAGACAGGACTGGGAGCAGCGACGAGGGGCTGGCATCCACATCGTACAAAGGGCCCTTGTGCTGCCCGTGCCTGCGGGGGAATCTGCTGGTATGGGACATTTTTCTTCTCCCCCTTCTCCAGTGCCCTTTCCTTGCTCAGAAATTCATGTGACTGGGGCGGGGGGTGGGGGGCAGCCCAGTGCTGCAGATCCATCTGCAGTGCCTGGGGCACAGGCACCCTGTCTCCTAGCCCCTTTCTCACCTGGCACCCAGCAGAGCAACAGCAGCATGCTCCCCAGCCTGTTCTGGGGGTTCTGCCCTGCCTGACGCCCCTCTCTGTTGCCCAGGTAGAGGAGGGGGGCAAGGCTGCGCTGTCCCACAGGCTGCAGCCGGGTGATGAACTGGTGAACATCAGCGGGACGCCGCTCTACGGGTCTCGCCAGGAGGCTCTGATCCTCATCAAGGGCTCTTACCGCACCCTGAAGATGATCGTCCGCAGGTTGGCGGCGCTGCGGGTGGGGGGCACGGGAGGGTGGCAAAGCTGGGGAGGAGCATCGCCTGCCTGGGGAACTGGTGGGAGCCTGGCGGCATCCTATTCTGAACTGGGACAAGGGGGAGCCCCACCATGGCTGGCAGCACCCCGCGGTGGGGTTGGGGTTCGCCAGGCCCGTGTACTGCCCGCAGAGCCAAGCAATGCAGTAGGCTTGCCAGATGCTGGCTGGGCGGTATCCTCAAGCTTGGCCGCTCCTCTCCCTTCCTGCCTGCCGTCTGCCTGCTGCCTGCCTGGGAAAGGAAGCAGAGGCAGGGCCAAGGCCCTGGAGCCCCCCCCCCCCCGCTCCCCCCTGCAACCCACATCCACTCTCTGGCTGCATCCCGACCGGGCTCCAGCTCCAGCAGCACCCATGGGCTAGGGCAGTGCAGGGCACTGCCCGTGGGGCTGTACCGGGGCTCAGCATCATCCATGGTGAGTCTGGGGGCCCTAGGAAGGAGGGACCCCTGTGCTGACCCCACAGCTCGTCCCTGCCACCCTCTCTGTGCATCTAGCAGATGCTGGAACAGCACCGGCACTTGGGAGGGTGTAGGAGATCGTATCTGCCTGCACATCTGGGTGGTGGCATCGGACATCACTGCCTACATGTGTTGGGGGACTGGAGACCCCCATGATTGCCTGGCAAGAGGAGTGGGAGGGGCCTGGCACAGGATCCCTTTCCAGGGGGGGAATGTGGCTGGCGCTTGCTGCGGATGCTGAGGGACAGAGGAATGAGGGGGGAAGGTCAGGCTCACAGTGGGGATGCAGATGTGGACGCAGGGGCCCTTAGCATGCCCACGGACATGTTGGGGACCCTCACTGTGCAACGGCATTGCCCATGGGCTGCACTGGGGCCACGTCCCCAGTGCCCCATTGGTGCTGGCAGCGGGGATGCTGCAGGCAGGGGAGCCCCAGCAGGCACAGAGAAACCACGGGATCCCCCTGCCCAGTGCTGGGTGCTGGCACGGCTGGACCCTCCTCACCGCCATCCCCCCTTGGGCGGGCGCTGGCCTGGGGGGACAGGAAGCCTCGTAGGAAGTGACTTCAGCCCCGGTTCCTCGGCCCGGCTTCCTCCTCATTCTTGTCCTCTCCTGCTGTTGCTCTTGGCAGGAGGAGCGTGCCCGTCCTCCGGCCCCACTCCTGGCACGTGGCCAAGCTCACCGAGAGCCGTCCCGATGCCCCTGCCATGCACTGCCCTGCAGATGCCTTCAGCCTGTCCTGGCCCTCAGGGTGTGATGTCAGGTGAGACTCCAAAGCCACCCATGGGGCTCCCACGCAAGGGAGGGGGTGGACAGGGCACTGCTTGGGCTGTGGTGGTGGGGAGTGTGGGACATGAGCTCAGTTGCTCACCCCACACCACTGTCAGGCATCCGTCCCCTGCGTCCTGCCACTGCGCTGCCCTTTCCCTACATGTTTACTCCTCCGTTCCCGGCAGGAAGGGGCGGTGGCTCTGCTGGGGCTGGCCTGGAGCTGAGTCCCGGTGCCCCACACCCCTGCCAGGGCAGACAGGTCCCAAGTGGCCGGAGCTATGCATGCCGTGTCCCCATGCCCACTTCCCCTGCCAGAGCCAAGGCAGCCCTAGCGCTGGCCCCAGCCTGGAGTAGAGAGCAAGTTGAGGCTGTGCTGGCCCGTGTCCCCCCATCCTGAGGGACGAGGGTATGTGGTGGTGGGATGTTGGCTCTCTGGGATCTCATACCCATGGGAGGGGCTAGTGGGGTGCTGGGAGGGGGGCAGCAGGCACCCCTAACTCCGGCATGGGGCCGGGCAGCAGTGAGCTGTCCCTGCAGTGGAACCCGCTGTCCCGGCACTGCAGCACCGACCGGAGCAGCTCCATCGGGAGCATGGACAGCCTGGACCAGCCAGGCCAGGCCTACTATGAAGGGGACCCCTCACCCGTTGACCAGGGCGTGTACCACAGCAAGAGGGACTCGGCCTACAGCTCCTTTTCCGCCAGCTCCATCGCATCAGACTGCGCCCTCTCGCTTCGCCCCGAGGAGGCCACCTCTGTTGACTTCAGCCTCCAAGCCCCCTGCAAGGCCCCTGACGGGCGCTACCTGACTACGGGGTCTGAGCTGCCCAGCAGCCGGCACCCGGAGGCCTGGGGGGTGCCTGTACCCCCCCAGCCCCCCGTGATGAGGGACAGCCTGCGGGCAGCCCCAGCTGGTGGAGGCGACCGGTGCCTGGCTGCGGTGTCAGCAGACATGCTGCACGTCAAGGGTCGGTGGATATCCGACACCTTCCTCTGCCAGCGGGATGGGGAGGCAGAGGCGGCAGGCAGTAGGACATCAGTGCCATACCCCACGAAGGACCGTCTCTCTTCTGACCAGTATTACATGCTGAGCTCCCACCCAGACCAGTGTGCAACTGAGCTGCTCGTGGGGGAGAATGTGGAGCCTGGTGATCGGCTGTACCCGGATGGCAGCACGCACCGAGTGCCAGATACTGTGGCAGCAGGTGACAACCCTCTGCTGTCCCCACTCAAAGGCCACATGCTGCACCGGCACAGTGCTCCTGAGCAGCTCCTGGCCTCCCAGCTCCACTCCCTTCAGGTGGGCACTGGCAGCGGGCGAGCCTCTCCGACCTCTGATGGGCACCGCTGGACCCTCTCCCCGCTGCACCGCGAGGGTAGCCGGCCAGGGGCTACCCAGGACCCGCAGTTCTGCCCAGAGTTGTGCTGCCGCCCCCCGCCGTGCCGCTGCCACCCGGAGCTGCAGCGAGCCTGCGGGGAGGACGGGCCGGGAGCCAGCCCAGCACGCAGCACGGAGGGGCCGGGGGAAGAGGAGAGCCGAGGGGGGGGCCGGCGGGCCGGGGGCCTTCCTCGCCGCTCCTCTCAGATGCGCCGACGCAGCGACCGCTTCGCCACCAGCCTGCGCAACGAGATCCAGCGGCGCAAGGCCCAGTTGCAGAAGAGCCGCGGTCTCGGCGCCCCCCCGCCCGGTGAGGAGCCGGTGGAGGAGGCGGAGGAGCCTCCCGAGGGCAGCGTGCCGGCGGAGGCAACCCGCGCCCTTCCGGAGCGACTTAGCCCCGCGCCGGGCGACGGCGGCAGGAGCCCGGGCCGCTCGGGGGACCGGGGCATCCCCACTCCTGAGCCGCTCCCGGTCCCCAAAGGGCTCCCGTCTCCCGAGCGGCCGGTGTCGACAGGCCGGGGCCTCTGGCGCTGGTCCCCCGAGAGAAAGTTGCCGCTGAGGCGTTTGCCAAGCGCTGGCGAGCTGGAGGGCTACGGGCAGGACCCGACAGCCCCCGGCTCCCCGCAGCGGGGCGGGGATGAGGCTGTCCTCCTGCCCTTCGCTGACCGCCGCCGGTTCTTCGAGGAGAGCAGTAGGCCGGCGCCGCCCCGGCACGGCAAATCTGGGGCGGGTGAACCAGGTGTCTTCCAGCCAGCCGGGCTCGAGCGCCGCGACCCTCGCCGCCTCTCCGTGGACCAGCCCTGCAGCGCTCCCTCACCCGGCCGCCCTGGCTCTGCCGGTCCCTATGCCGAGTGCTGCCGGGAGCAGCCTCCCTGCTACAAGGCCTTGGGGAGGCCGGGGGAGCTGGAGTACGTGCGGGGCTTCTCTTATCCCTACGGGGTCCCGCTGCACCCTGAACCCTGCCGCTACTGCGGTGGGGACCCGTGCCCCCGGCCGCTGCCCCGTGGCCACACCTGCCGCTGCCACCCCCAGCCCTGGGCACGCTGCCCCGACTGCTGCTGCCCGGCGCTGCGGCCCGGACGGGAGGAGAGTGATGCCTGGCCCCCCCGGAGAGCCTTTGCCCCGGTGAGTGAGACCCTGGGGCTGTGCCACGAGCAGTGCTGGCACCACCCTGCACCCCTGCAGTATGACCCCGGGGATGGGGGCTGCTGTGCCCACGGGGTCCCTGCAGACCCCCTGAGTGCCTGCTGTGTCTGGGTGGGGATGGGCCAGGTGGTGCTGAGGAGGGGGATGCTGACCTTACTTTCAAGCTCCCCCTGTGTGCCAGAAAAGGACTCTATCAAGGACAAGAGGTGATGGGTTCAAACTGAAACAGGGGGAAGTTCAGATTAGATAAAAGGAAGAAGTTCTTGATTGTGAGCATAGTGAGGCACTGGTTCTGGTTGCTCAAAAAGGTGGTGAATGCTTCATCCTTGGCAGCGTTCAAGGCAAGATGTGGTCTAGGGTGAGGCATCCCTGCCTGTGGCAAGGGGTTGGAACTGGATGATGTTGAGGTCTTTTCTGATCCAAACCACTCTATGATTCTACTTCTCCCACACAGGAATTTCCTCTGGATGAGTGGGAACCGCCAGCAATAACCAGGAAAGCCAGTCAGTCCATCAGGTGAGTACACGCTGGCTGCTGCTGTGATGGGATGTGCATGCCACTCAGTGACGATCTCTGCCAGTGAAGTGTGGGAAACGCTGTGGTTTTGGTCAGTGATGTACAAGGTCCTTCCTTTAACATCCCAGCCATAGTTGTGCTGTGCTGCAGAGCTGGGACACGTGCTAACTTTGGCAAGCAGGTCCAAGGGCTGTGAGGAGGTGCCTGAGGCAGGGAAGGGGTCCATGCTCAGGGGTCTGGAGGCATTTCTGGGGGGGCTATGCCCAGCATGGGGTCATGGGAGAGGCTGGGCTTCTCCTGCCAGCTGGTGGCTGGTAGGTGAGACAGGGCATGAGCTGCGGAGGGTGAGGGAGTGACTGACTTGGGAGATCGGTGCCCCCTTCTCTCCCCAGTGAGCTCTCCCGCTACCAAATGGGCTTCCCAAGGCTTGGTCCCTTCCACCCCTGCTTCGAGAACAGCGCTGAGCCACAGTGGCTGTCCTGCTACCGGGCCACTTCTACACATGATCTGTCGTGGGATGGTGACCGCCTGACCTGCTCCCCTGAGAGCCCTCCAGCCCCCCTGCACCGCCCACTGCGAGGCAGAGCCTTCTCCGAGAGCCACCTCAACCTGGAACCTGCCAGCCCCCGGGGCCACATCCAGAGGGACCTGCTCCAGGCAAAGCTGGACCCTGCTGGCATTCCCAAAAAGAAGGGTCCTCCGCCTCCCCGCCCACCACCCCCCAACTGGGAGAAGTACAGGCAGCGCCGGACATCCCAGCGCCTGCCGGATGGTTCTGGGCACAGCTCTGCCTTCACTGCTGCCCCAGTTCCACCCCGCAGCATCACTGAGGCTGCACGTGAGCGTTCACAAAGCCTCACCGGGGAGCATGGGGGCCGATCACGGGGTCTCACTGCCCGTCCCGAGCCTCATGGATCACTCCAGAGGATTCCTGGGCCTGATGCTGAGATTTGCAGGCAAGTGCCACCATGGTGCGGCAATGGGAGCGGGGCTGCAGGCTCGGCCTGGGCACAGGGATGCTTCTGGGGCCATGGGGCCATTTGAACCCTGTGTCAAACCATCCTAATCCACCCTTTGGGTCAGGTTGTGGGATTTGCTTGGGGTGGGGGGTGTTCCTGACTTCTTTTCTTGGAGTGGGAACAGTCCTGTGTGTCCCCTTGGCCCACAGATGGGCAGGGGAGCTGACATGGGTGCTCCCGTGTGGGATATTGGCAGGGCGGCAGGGGCCGGGGAGGAGAGGCTGAAGGCAAAGCACCCCTGGGAGATGGAGGAGCAGCCCCAAAGGCTCGGCCGGAATCAGGAGTGGGACTGGGTCAGCCCCTGCAGGGTGGGTGAGTGCTCCCTGCCCCTGCGTGATGACTCCAGCCCTACTGCCCTCGAGGCCCCTAAGCCCAGCCCTGGAGCGGCAGAGGGGGTGGGCTGCCAGGGGAACCAGCCCCAGCCCCGCCGTGTGGACTCAGAGGAGCTGCTGTGGGATGTGGCAGGCAGGAGCCACTCTCTGGCTAGCATCCTGGCCCCCTCAGCCCCTCCTAGCACAGCCACCAAGGTGGTGGGTGATCTGCTGGTGACAGGGCAGCCGCAGGCCTGGCAGGAGCATTTCCAGCAGGACTGGCACGTGGAGACCCTGGTACAGGACAGGTAGGGATGGTGCAGCATTGTGCTGAGGATGGACTGCACCCTAGCATCCCCAGTGCTGAGCTGCTGTCCCCACAGGCAGGGCTTCGAGCCCATCTCGCCATCCCCTGTGAGCACTGCCAGCTCCGCCTGCTACCCGGCGTATTGTGGTGCAGGAGTGGGTAAAGCTGAGCCCCTTGGCAAGGTGAAGGAGCTGCTGGACGTGGTGGAGGGGAGCTCTGAGGAGGAGGAGGAGACAGACCATGAGCTGGTGGAAAAGAAGGTAAAGCAGGTGCTCCTGGGTACCATGCCCTCAGGGTTCTCCACTGCCATTGCCAGATACATGCAGGGACTGGGGCATCATTGGTTGCTTGTTGGAGCCATGGGCATTGCCAGATGCTCATGGGTATTTGGGCTGTCGCTGTGTGCTCACAGGGGCTGGGATGTTGACAGATGTTTGCGAGGACCTGTGGTGGTGTTGGGTGCTTGCAAGGCCTGGAAGTGTCAGCAGATGCTCATGGGAACCAGAGGCATCACCAGATGCTTGTGGTCTGTGGGGCCCAGTGCAGATGGCAGCCCTACACCTGTGTGCCAGTCCCCCAGTCTCAACACAGGTGTCCCCCATCACCCCTGACTCCTTCCTTCCCTCCGGCAGCTGCAGCTGATTGAGAGCCTGAGTCGCAAGCTGGCGGTGCTGCGAGAGGCGCAGCGGGGGCTGCAGGAGGACATCAGTGCCAATGGGGCGCTGGGCGAGGACGTGGCTGCGCGCTTGCAGGCCCTCTGCACCCCGGGGGAGTTTGACAAGTACCGCCTCTTTGTGGGTGACCTGGACAAAGTGGTCAACCTCCTGCTGTCCCTCTCAGGGCGCCTGGCCCGGGTGGAGAGTGCCCTAGGCAGCCTGGGGCCGCACACCTCTGCAGAGGACAAGGTGGGCACAGGGCAGGGGGGTGCTTGTGGGGCACCAGGCCAAAGGACCACACCAACTGTACCTGTCTTGCCCACAGGTGGCCTTGCAGGAGAAGCAGCAGCTGCTGGTGGCACAGCTGGAGGATGCCAAGGAGCTGAAGGAGCATGTGGGGCGGCGGGAGGAGGTGGTGGGTGCCATGGTGGCACGGTACCTGCCCGCCGAGCACCTCCAGGACTACCAGCACTTCATCAAGATGAAGTCGGCCCTCATTGCTGAGCAGCGGGAACTGGAGGAGAAGATCAAGCTGGGTCAGGAGCAGCTCCGATGCCTGCGTGAGAGCCTCGACCAGGGCCCCAAGGGCTGCTAGCCCCCTGTCCAGCCTTCCCCCCAGGCACTGGTCCCAGCTTGCTGCCAGAGTGGATCTGGCCCCTCAGGGGGCTCTCCCTGCATCTGTCCGTCTGCCCAGCCCCTGTCTTTTATTTATTTTTCCAGTTTACAAAGCAGGGGAGCTGGTGCCAGCTCAGGCACTGGCAGGGGTTGTGCGTGTGTGTGTGTGTGCCACTGAGCTGCTTTGGGCTCTGTGGCCACCCAGCACCCTGGGTCCTAGCAGGACCAGATGGACAGATCCTTCCGCTCCCACCCCCTACCATGTGTTCACAGAGCTCCCTCCACCTTGTCCTGGACATGAGTGCCTGTCCCGTGACTGGTGCTGCACCACATGCCTTAAATGTCCCCCCAGGGTGCCCCTGGGCATACCCATGCAGTGCCTGGAAGGGTTAAACCATTCTCTTCCTCCATCATGTCTGTTTGTCCAGCTCTGTCCATCTGTCCGTTGGGAGCTGTAGGAATTTTGGCCCCCCCAACATCCTTTTTCCTCCCCATTGTGTCCAAAACAATGGCCCTGGCCAGCAGGTCCTTAACTCGATCCCCACCGTCTGGAGGCACTGTGGGTGGCCAAGGCTGCTGCTGGTGAGTGCAGTGCACACCTGACCCCGGGGACACTGGTGGGTGCCCCTGGAATGGTGTCCTGCCAAGGGATGGGATGCCAGGTGCTGCAGGTACCCACTGCAACCACTGCTGTGAGCGCAGTGACTACCAGGCCTCACCTAGCCCTTGTCTCCACCCTCTGCCCTGCACCAGCAGGAATTAATAGAGATAAAAACACACTGATGATGAAGGGGGGGGGGGGGGCTGTACCCCTGCTCTGTGCTGTAGCAACTGCAAGGAATGCTTAGACCTCATCCTGGGTCACCCCCTGCCCTGCCACTGCCTGAATGTCCCCATGGGATGGGCAGGTGCCTTGATGCTAATTTTGCACAGGGGTTTCATGCAACCATCAGCAGCTTGGGGGGGGGGGAGGGGGGGAGGGGGAAGGAAGCGTTTAGGAGACGCAGGGTGGCCCCCAACCCCTTTCGGGGGGGCCAGCCCCAGGGTGCAGGCAGTGCCCGTGTTTGTCTGCTTTGTGCTGCAGCAGTCCGCCACATCACCCCTGCCCGTAGAACACTGCGCCCTGCATGTAGGTGGGGTGTCCCCATCGCAGCGCCCCCCGCCCCCATGCCTGCCCGGGAACACTGCTACGACCAAAGAGCACGCGCTGGGACTGTGCTGCCCTCGGGGGGACGGGGGGCCCTCCGTAGGTCGCTGCACCGGGCCGGTGCCGCTGTCGGTTCCTTGCCGCGTTCCGTCGTGCCTCAGAGTAAAGGAGCAGCCGCAGCTGCACAACTGCCGTGTGTCCCGCGTGGTTTGTCGCTGTGCCCCCAATCAGTGGCAGCACAGCTGGCGGATGCCGCCGTGCAGGGTGAGCCGACCCCATCGAGCACTTGGGACCCGGACGTTCCCGCGGCACCGCAGGTGCCTGGGCAGGCGGGTCCTGTGCACCCGGTGGGTGCTGCCGGTGTGTCAGGGCAGGGCGCAGCCCTGGAGCCCCTAGCGGCACATGGAGGGCTCACGGTGCCCGGGTGGCGGCTGCAGGGTTGGCTGCGGCACCCAGCGCTGGAGCTTCAGAGGTGCCCCGAGGAAGGGTGGAGGGGCGGGGGGGGAGTAAGGGCAGGCGGGGTTAACGGCCAGGGGGACCAGCGGTGCAGGGTCAGCGCTGGCCACTGGGTGGCAGCAGCGCGCGAGTGCGCGGGCACACACGTGTGAGCGCAGGTGCGTGTGGGCGCGCGCGTCGGGGTGCGCGTGAACAGGTGTTGGCGTGGGAGCCCGCGCTCGGGGTGACCTCACGTGCATGTGCCCGCGTGTGTGAGCGCGTGTACGCGTGTGTGCACAAGTGAGCAAATGCGCAGGCAGGCCAGCGCCTTCGGAGACCATCTCATCCCAATCCCGCCTTCCACTGGAGCAGCTTGCTCCAAGCCCCTGTGTCCAACCTGGCCTTGAACACTGCCAGGGATGGGGCAGCCACA
>JBCJKH010001889.1:0-14756 GCA_039877255.1 Loriculus beryllinus
AGAAATTTGTGGCTGTTTAGCTTGGAGAAGATAAGCCTGTTTGGAGACCTCACCTGGAGTATTGTGCGCATTTCTGGTGTCCTCAACATAAAAAGGACATGGAACTGTTGGAACAAGTCCAGAGGAGGCCCATAAGGATGATCAGGGGACTGGAGCACCTCCTGTGTGAAGACAGGTTGAGAAATTTGTGGCTGTTTAGCTTGGAGAAGATAAGCCTGTGTGGAGACCTCATAGCAGCTTTCCAGAATCTGAAGGGGGCTATGAAGATTCTGGGGAGGTACTCTTCGTTAGGGACTGTAGTGATACGACAAGTGGTAATGGGTTAAAACTTAAACATGGGAAGTTTAGACTGGATATAAGGAAGAAGTTCTTCAGTGTGAGGTTTGTGAGGCACTGGAATGGATTGCCCAAGGAAGTTCTGAATACTCCATCCCTGGCTGTGTTCAAGGCCAGGTTTAATGAAGCTTTGCATTGCATGGTTTAGTGTGAGGTGTCCCTGCCCATGGCAGTGGGGTGAGAACTGTGTGATCTTAAGGTCCTTTCTAACCCAAACTATTCTATGATTCTACAAAAGCCTAGTAAGAAATTAGTCATTGGTGTAGAGGTTCAAATTTTTTTAAAATTTCCTTAAGATATGCTACTCTGGATAATAAAGGAATCTGAGATGGTAAGTAGATGAATGTCCCTCAGAAGATAATTTTTTTTTTCCCTAAGTTTAAATGGATGCTTAAAATTAAGTTCCTTGAAAAGTTTTCAGGATATCTAAAGAAGTGAAGTACACTTGACTAATACCCATATTTCCAGCTTTGCTACATGGCTAGACTTTGTGCTGAAAAAGTTGATGCTATTAAAGAATCTCTGTAGAGCATATAAGCCTGTGCAAGTGGGAGTACCGAACGCTAGCAGCAGTTAGGATACGGGAAATCTGAAGAACTTAGAAACACAGACCTAAAGCCTGTCTGGCATCCCAAACACTGAAAATGTATAACTTTTAAGAGATATCCTTTAATCCTGATAGATTTGTTCAGAAATATGCATGACTACATGCTTTCAAATGCCTTTATTTGGGTATTTCTAGTCACTCTGGTGTTCCAGTGCTCTTCTGGTTTCTATCAGCTTATCAACAGCCACTGTCAGCAAGGAAAGAAAAATACAACCAACAGAGTAGACAAACAATGAAAGTAACTTTAAGATTGATCTGTATAAATTCTGGATATTTCTGTACAACATAGTTGCTTGCACCTGAAAAGGCACAGATTGTCTTCTTGGGTAACTTGTGCTTTTAAATCTGTTTGCCTCTGATGAACAATCTCAGATCTGTTTCTAAATCTCTGCCTTTTATTTCTTCAGAGTAGCTACTCTGAGAAGCAGTCATACATTGGATATCTTTACTGTCCTTCATGCTTTAGAAATTTAGAAAGAAGGAGCAGCAGGTGTAAGGTAGAGGGTTTTGGTATCTGTTTTGTTGAACTCTGCAACTATAAATACATTTTCAGTATCTTTTGCTGATAATCTACAATTTAAGTTAGAAGTGTGGAACAAAAAGAAGGGGAGATAAACAGCAGTAGCAATGCAGAAAGTAATTAAAAATATCTGATTAATGTCACAAAGAATGTCACATAATAATTGAAGGGAAAAAAATCAAATAAAAGCCAGTAAAAATGCCAGGAGTTCTAGGCATTTGTAGATATCCAATATATTTTTACATAAAACTTTACAGTTGTATTAAACTCCAGCAGTGAATGAATTTAGCTACTTTAAATCACAGTAGCAGCATTTATCTGAAAATCAATGAATGCACTCTAAATAGAAGCTTGCTTGACAGAAGTTTTTGTTTTATTTTTATTGGTTTTGTTACAAACTTGTGTTTGACTTTTGTTTATACCCATGAGGTTTTCATTCTGTCTTCTTTTTTATTTTTCCCCCAAAATACAATGCCTATCTATGAAAAGAAAAAAACAATTGGAAACTAAAGAAATCCTGTGCTTAATTTCAAGTATCATTGACATGCTTTTTAATGGGTTATTAGATACCAGCAATATTTAATGCTCTATTGTATTTATTAACCAGTCATGTTAAAGTTTATTAGTTTAGAACACAACAGGAGCAGCACAAGAACAGTCTTGATTGCTAGGGCTTTGAAGATAACAATGTTTATGGATCACTCCATCACTAAAAGCTAGAAATCTAAATGAACTATAAACCACACACAGATATTCACTAATGACCATTACCAAATCCAGACATCTTTATCATTTTATGGAAGCAGACTATGCTGCCAGCTGCCATGACACATCAGTGAAAACTGTTCCAGTGATGATTATTACTTCTGTTGCAGCATTCACTGGGTTAATTGAAAAAAAAAATTGTTGCAATGAAAAACTTTGTTTCATAATTCCATCTGGTTTAAATGTGCGGATTTAGTTACAAATGGAGTCAAAAAGCTGCCAAAATTCCAGCTATGACCCCTGTTGCAATAACTACAAAATTAATGGTGTTGGCTTATTATTTGAGCAAACAATATACTTGAGCTTTTTCCTTTATTAATTCAAAAGCTGCCAGAATGTGCACCATGACAGATTTTCTGATTCTAACCTCCAATAAAAATCTATCTACTGATTATGATGGCAGCAGATCCGAGCCCTACTGACTGAAAACATTATTTTTTAAATTATGAACAATAGAGATGCTAAAAAAAAAAAAAATAAAAAAGAAGAGAATTACAAACATAACAGATTTGTTTCTTAAAAGAATCATTGAGGTAACATAGTTGTAACCAGACACTTTGGAAATAAAAGGTGGAGACAAGGATGAATTTCTTAATGAAATTGAACATTAGGCAAGAATCTTAGAAAAATATAAACATTGACAAATAATACTGTTGATATCCTACCCTGGTATGGTACTCAGATTATTAAATATTATTGTTTTCTTAAGTACCCAGGAATGAAGTTACAAGAAGTCTGAGGATAATCATGAGAGAAATCAGTGCCTTGGGATGACTGGAGAAGGGATCAGGAGACCAAGTAGCGCTCTCCTGTGTGCTTCCAGTTGTAAGGAACGATGAGGGAAGAAACGGGAAGAGCCAGCGGATAAATTCTTGGCTCCAAGCTGTTGTCACTGACAGAATTTTGGGGGCTTTGATCATGGGTTGGTTTACACAACAGCCAGCCTGCTGATATATCATCTAGACACACACAGGTTTATTGGGCCTGGGATCTACCTGAGAGTACTGAGGGAGCTAGCAGGAATGCTCCCCAAACCAATTTCAGTTGTTTATCAGTGGTTCTTGCTAACCAAGGATTTCCCAGTTGACTGGAAGTTAACAAATGTGCCACCCATCCAGAAGAAAAGCTGGTAGGAGGATCCAGGGAACTCCAGGCCTGTCAGTATGGCCTTGATGTCAAGGAAAGTTATGGAGCAGATCATCTTGAATGCCATCACACAGCTCATACAAGACAAATAGGTGATCAGGCCCAGTCAACATGGGTTTATGAAAGGCAGGTCCTGCTTGACAAACCTGATATCCTGTTACAAGGTAACCCACTTATTGGATGGGGGAAAGACTGTGGATGTGGTCTACCAGATGTAGTAAAGCCATTGACACCATTTCCCACAGCATTATCCTGGAGAGACTGGCTTTTTTGTGGACTGGCTGTGTGACAACAGACATTTTGTGAGCAATCCAGAGGCCTTAGTACTAGGCAGCTTATGTGAGAACGAGATAAACTAAAGGCTGTGGATAAAAGGAGTACAGTAAACACCAGATTCAAGGAGGCAGAAATCAACGAGAGAATGACAGCTGAGAAGCAAGTTCCCAGGACAGTGTTATCCAATCATAGCTTTGTGAAAGTTTAAGGTATCCAATCACCAACTGCCAAATCTGTGTAGCTGTACTAAGAATCTCTATATAAAATGAACACTTTGTCTAATAAATTGTCAATCGCTTGATCACGTTGTCATCCCAGCATTGTCCGTGTGCCGTGCGTCACAACAGCTTTTCATGGCTCGGACTAGTATACGCTTTGCTGTGTTATAAACTGGCTGGATGGAAGGGCCCAAAGAATGATGGTGGGTGAAATTAAATCCAGTCAGCAGCTGGCCACAAGTGGTGTTCCCAACGCTCATTACTGGGGCCAGTTCTGTATAATATCTTTAGCAATGATCTAGATGACGGGATCAAGTGCGCCCTTAGTAAGTTTGTAGACAACATCAAATTGGGCAAGAGTGTTGATCTGCTAAAGGCTTTAGAGAGGGATCTGGGCAGGCTGGATCTGTGGGCCAATGACAATTTTATGAGATTCCATAAAGCTAAGTTCTGGGTCCCTCACTTGGGTCACAACCGCACCGTGCAACATTGTAGGCTTAGGAGAGAATGGCTGGGAATCCGCACACTGGAAAGGGATCTGTGGGTGTTGCTTAGTGACTGACTGAATATGAAGTGACCAGAAGGCTGATAGTATCCTGACTTGTATCAGAAATACTGTGGCTAGCAGGACTAGGGAAGAGATTGTTCTTCTGTACCTTGCACTGGTGATGTAACACCTCAAATACTCAAATACAAATAAGCTCAGTTTTGGGTCTGTCACTACAAGAAAGACATTGAGGTGTTGGAGCATGTTTAAATAAGGTCAATGAAGCTGGTGAGCTGTCTAAACCACAAGTCTTGCCAGCAGTGGCTGAGGCAACTGGGGTTGTTTAGCCTGGAAAGTGAGGCTCAGGGGAGACCTTATCACTCTACAACTACTTGAAAGAAGGTTGAAGAGAGGTGAGTGTCTATCACTTCTTTCATGTATCAAGGGAGAGGACAAGTAGAAATGGCCTCAGGCTTCACAAGGGGAGTTTTAGAATTGATATGAGGAAAAAAATTTCCTCAAAGAGTGGGAACAGGTTTCCCAAGGAAGTGATTAATTCACCATTCCTGGTGGTATTCAAAAGACATGTAGATGTGGCACTTATGGGCATGGTTTAGTAGTGGACTTGCCATTGTTACATTAATGGCTGGATTCATGATCTTAAAAGTCCTTTCCAAACAAAATCTTCTATAATTCTATGAATAAGTGGACCTGCTGTTTGCCTCAGTAGTATATAAAGATACAATATTATCAAGTCAATCATAACATGAAACTCATTCTGAAGTTTTGACAGCTGACGTTAATGGATATAAATGATGGCCACTAAATGTTGTTTTGTTGTGAAGCTAACGTATCTTTCATAATGAAGACATTGACATCTAACTGTGATTTGAGCTGCCAGTTCTATACTCTATAGTGAAAAATAAACATTCTGCTGACAAAGCTGAAACCCTTCCTTTGTATGATCAAGGTCTGAGATATTTTATACGTGCTAACACTAACCTTGAAGTATCTAATACTATATCACACACATGTAAATTCATCTCTTGTCTAGTCAACTTGCCTTAGCTGAGTTTGCAAGATTTGGTTTGACTGCTTAAAAGTGATTTAAACATATATGCACTTAAAAGGCTGCATCTGAACAGACAGCAACTTTGTGTAATGGTCTCCCATTTGGTAGTCTTTAGTTATTTTTAATTAGTTCAGTGTTTTTTCAAGGCTGTGGGATTTTTGTTTTGGTTTTGGTTTTGGTTTTGTTTTTTTTTTTTTTTTTCCTTCTGTGTGTCTCCTAGTAGTAGCATATCT
Organism: Loriculus beryllinus; assembly: GCA_039877255.1. Lineage (NCBI taxonomy): Eukaryota > Metazoa > Chordata > Aves > Psittaciformes > Psittacidae > Loriculus > Loriculus beryllinus. The sequence goes on from JBCJKH010001889.1 coordinate 5,661, forward strand.
AATTAAATTATCCTTTCTTTGCTTGTGTTTCAAAGCATTCCTTTGTATATCAATAGAACGGGTAGATTTCCTGTTCACCACAGAAGAAAAAAAACAAAAAAACAAAAAAGCCTAAAACCAAACCTGAATCTGTTTTAATATTTTCTGGAAGCTTCACATCTTTCCACATGCCATATTTTTAACCCAAGTTAACTTAATTACCTCTGCTGTCTTATCTAAGTATATATCAATAAAAATATTTTTAATTTTTGACTGCAGCTTTAATGGACAATACATTCCGTCTGTGCTTGAGACCAGAAAAAGACCTAGTGTGTTTCCTTGATAGAGTGATAGTTCTACCATCTTCCTGTCTAAGGCAAAGCCTCTACTCAGGTCATTCCATATAAATTGCCTGTTAATAAGGTTGAACATCCCCTAGCTGACCCATTTCTCCCTTTGAACTCAGTGTTTTTCCATAGACACTGTGCAGTGCGCGTCTTTGAATCAAAAGAAAAGCAATTGGAGGAAGGGAAGAACAGAGGGTTTTGAGAGATGTAAATAGCATTAGAACGTCATCTGACCACAGAGCTGGCTTCCTGTAGAGAATACATGTGGCAGCTCTTGGATTAGAAGACATTTTTCAACAGCTTTTTGTTTGTCTGATTTCTAACTGCAGAATTAGCTAGAGTATTAAAATGACTGCTGTGCAGTAGAGTAAAAAGATATGCTAGTCAGGATATATCATGCAGCAACACTGTTTCCCAAAGTTTTGTATGAGTTTACTTCAGAATAGGAATTAAGATGTAGAAAGATTTCCATTAGTACAATTTGCCTCCCACATTGATCCTGGAGAAGTACACAAACCATCAAAATGGTTTTATAGCTTTCATATACTTTCATAGCTTTCACTGAATTTTCCTGACCTGCTCTTTTCATTGTATCTGCCAGTTGCTTAGTATGTGGTAGTTTATAACAGATTGTTGAATTCAGATGATTCTTTTCCTTACAAGAATGTTAATGCTGTATTCTTTATGAAGAGGCACATGCTATTCTAAATTATGAAGATTCTACCATTTTCTAACCACAAATCTACAAGTTATTACTCTGCTTTTGCTTTCATGATTGCATAAAAAAGATGTATAACACACATTTTTATTTTTTTTAACTTTGTTAATAGTGTGATCCAGAAATTGTGACTGGAGAGATAGTGAGCATAGAAGAATTCATCATAACCATGATTTTCAAATTGTACTTCTGCTTTTAAACTCTAGATTTTTCACATCAGCATCAGTATCTAGCCTTACTTTGAGACTGAGATAATTAATTGGGCAAACAGAAAAACTACTTAACAATTTGCCAGAAACTTTGCAACAATTTAAGTGTCAAAATAGAATTTTTACATATATTACAGCTGAATTTTGGTTTGTGAGAGAAAGCACTGTACCAGGGGAGGTTGATTTACTGGCATTTGATCAATCAGTTAAAATGAACAAGATCATAATGACTTTTCAGTTGCCTCTGATAATATATTATGTTGCTCCTTGACTAGGTGATGTTTGTTGTATGAATACAGTCAATTAAATTAGTGGCAGAACTGTCAAGAAATAGAGCCACAGAAGAAAATATGGATGCTGACCTATGGCTACTAACAAGTACTTGATTGACTTAGCCCTCTTCATTGCTTCTGCTAAACAGCTTTCTCCAGCTGTCTGGCCTGTGAAATAAGAATGCTTGAAGTTAAAGGCATGTAGTCTGAAGCAAATTTTACTTTATTTTTGTTTTTCATATTTTTAGAGTGAGCAGACAATGCAGATTCTTATACAGGACTGCAGGGACGTGTCTTTATTTCATTCAGCTCCTAAGTGTAAAATTTTTTTGATGGTAGAATTTGACCTGAGTTCTATAAAACATTGCAGAGAAGAGGTGAAGAGTAAAAATCTAGGACTCTTCCTATGGTTAAAGAGCAGTGAACTTCATTGCCTTAAAAGATTCTTTAACGAATGGGTTATTATATAAAATAATGTCACAGGTGCTATGCTTTTCCTTCTCTGTACCAATGAAAAATAATGCAGTGTTTTGCCAACATCATTTTTGCTTCTCTGTGAAGTATGCTTATAATAAGTTGAGTGATAGATCAAACCCATTAGAGATGTTAGGTAAGAAATGCTTAGGATATGATGAGGTCCAAGGAACCTTCTCAAGATCAGAGTTCAGCATACTCTGGGGAAATTTTTAGAGTTTGTTTGAAATAGCATCAGGTCCCTTTTGTGTAAGGTAGTAACTCACTTTTTGAGTCCCTCTTTGAGTCTCATTATGCAATTTAACTATATTTAGATGTACACAGAGGAAGGAACAGGACACATGTCATTGTGTATATTCTTATCTGGTATACCCTATACAGTCTGAATGTTCAAGTTGTTGTAGAGAAATCTGACTGAAAATAAATTTAAGCAGATAAAGTAATTAGAGATTCTTTTCCTCTTTTTGAGTGGAGACTCAAGGCAGCTGCTTATTCTGAAAAGAAAAAAATATAAATAAAAAATCAACCAACCAAAAATGGAGTAGGAACGTTAAGTGAGTAAGCAGCAGCAGTGGAGCAGAAGGTTTTATGTGAAACAGGTTAATATTTAAGTCACATATAAAATGGAAATTCAGAAAGGCTCCTTGACATACTGTTCATAGACCTTAGTTCTGGAACAGCCTCCAATGGGAGCAGTGAGCAAAACTAGTGAACAGAAGCAAACTGCTCTTCTAGAGCTCAAGGTTCGTATTTCCATGGCAGGTGTATTTTCATACCATTTAAACTTTTCCTATAATGTGAAGGCACAGTGACAGAGGGCTGGATCTGAAGACATAGGAGACCTCTTCCAGTCCTATGAGACTGTGAAACATACTACATTTAGTATAAGTAGTACAAGATAAAAGAACAGTGTGTGAGATGAATGTAAGAATTATTGCATCATTCACGATCTCAAAACTTTGTTTATACACACAAAGAGTTTATCTATGCATACTGTCAAATATGATCATCTTTAGAGTTACATTAATTCTTTTAATATTGTTTCTTTTTTTCATTTATTTGCAGTGAATTCATGGCTAACTAGGTACCTATACACCTGGGAATTAAAAAGAATTTCTTTTATTACAGTGGCTGCATTTTATCTAATATGATCTAAACAACCTGATAGATGTTTTGAACTTCATTCGGAAAAGTAGAGAAGAGTGTTTAACTTCCAAGAATCTAGCTGGAAAACTGCAGTGAAATTCAAGTCCATATGAATCCTTGACAGGTATAAGAAGTCCGGATCCATTAAATTATCTTTTAGTTATTTCAGACCCATGTTATTTCTTTATTACATCAAATCTAATATTTTGTGAATATCACACTAAGGGAAATTAATTTATCTCACTTCGAAATGTTTCTTTTCTGCCATACTCAGAAGCCTATGTTAAACTTGTACAGTATTGTGCATAAACCACGTATTTTTCCCTAATTCTGCCGGGTTACGGGGCAGTGTTTGATAATCGTCACTTAAAATCAACTACAATTTTATACTGGTTGCACAAAAGACTTTTTCAATGATATCCAAGGTTTTGTGTTTCATCCAAGTGCAGTATAGTTTATTATTTCTGGATAGAAGCCTATATGATCCTTAAGATTTGTATGCTGCCTTTGGCAATTCCCTGAGAACATATTATCTGATATTAGTCTTATTCCATAAAATCCTTATTATAGGATCTTCTCTCATTATGAAGACTATTTTATCCAATCATAACAGAAGTGTGGCTCGCATATAAGGGACTTTAATGAAAAAAAAGGTCTAATTGGGTAAGCATAGATGTCACAGTTTCTTAAAAATCAAACACTGTTCAGCTAGACAATTCTACCCTCCTTTCTCAGAGAACAACATTGCCCTCTCATCTTCTGATAGTCAAGCTTATTGAAAACAAAGCTTTTATCTGGAGTCACTAAAGCAAAGAAGATACACATTCAAGTGAAGAGGTTTAATTATAGAGGCTTCTGTGAATGGAAAGAGTGGAATGCATTAAAATAACTGTAATTTGGAAACATAACATTCAAAAGGAGAGAAGACTGAAAGTTTTATACATAAACAGTTTCTAACAGAAATCTCTACTCCAACATAAATAAATAAATAATAGAAAGTGTTTGCCTTTGACTTTTTAATGAAAATAGATACTCCTGAGAATAGAAAGTTTTGTATATGAAAAATATTGTTGCAGTTTTTGCTGGGAGTCATATTTGTCTTAAACTTGCTTAGTCCTCTCACTGCTTGTTCCATGATGTCGAGTATGCGTGTTGGTTTCTGAACTGTACATCATATTGCATGTTGGATTTCTGATTTGTATTTAACATACAAAGATTTTTTTTTTTTTTTGGAGGGGTGGGTCTTAGGAATGGGGGACAAGCAATTCTGACAAATGCTTTTTGGTGTATTGAGAAGAAGAATAGAAACTCCTACACATAGTGCTCAAATAAAAGGTAATATTTATACTTTGCTTAATTGGTATGATCAGTGGTGAATAAAAGTCACATTTCTTTTGCAGCAATATTAAGATGACTTGCAGAGGCCAAACTGATGGTTATAGTAGTTATCTGGTGCACAATTTCTAAATATTTATAATTATTATGAATTATTTCACTCATGCTGGAGAAGTACTGACAGGCTTTCAATGAATATGTAAGCTCTCTAACAATACTGTTTACCTAAAGACTAGTTGATTATTACAAAATACCTCCAGAAAGACAACCAAACTTCAAACAAGAGATAAATTAATTAGTTTCTTCTATATCAACTTTTCTTTGTCCACATACTGTCTTTACTGTGTAGTCAATTTCCTGTTTTGGGAAGGCAAGGAAGGAGCAGGAATCTCTTAATCTGCTGTAGAAAGAACAGTTGTAGTAAGAGACCACCTTTTCCCACTGAAAAACTGTTTGATTCTAGGAAAGTGATGCCAGCTTGAAGATAAAACAGACAGCTTTCAAAAGTTGCCCTACACGTCTGGAGTCTATGCTTAATTCTACTGTTTAATTCTACTTTTTAATAATTTTTACGTACACTTTTGCTAGTTTGAAGATTATTTGCCTTCACATTACAATTCCCCTGACAAGACTCATTACACTGATTAATTCTCATGGTAAACTGTTTCTTTATATCCCTTTTTTCTTACTGCTTATGAGAGCTAAGTCCAGCTTGTATCTCTTTTGACACATCATCTAAGCCTCTGTTCTTAGATTAAGTAGCATCCTATATTGTTTACATTAACAAAGCCAAAGATAGATTTTTTTCTTTTTTTGAGAAAAGTCCATTAATGTTGTGAGATGTTTTCAAAAGTTGTCTTTTATCAAATTTTATACTTTAAAGGAAGTTGCAGCATTCAGATCTATTATGCTGGTAATTTCTGAATAATGACAAGTCATCAGTAAGAGATGTCAGCATCTCCTTGTGGATGCATGGTTAAATTGAAAAGCTGAAAACATCTATCCTGCTGGCAAGTGAACCCACTAAACTTTACAGTGTTTAAAAAGTAGGTCTAATTCAAATCTCCAGAGCAGTGAGACATAGAAACAAAGTTTCAACAAAGAGCATGACAGAATAGTTTTACATAAAATGATGTAACCAAAATATTTTTAAGCGATTTCAAGGTGAAAAGGCTTTTAATTATTTAGGCTGACTGTTTCACCAACAGGGATAGGAGTTTAGAAAACATTCCTCCTTTCACCTGCATAAGTTAGCAGAAGCATCAGTCAGGCTTAATGGAGGTGCCTAGTCTTCAGATTAAAACTTCCAGTGAGGGATATTGTACTACTTTTAATTTGCCCTGGTAGCTAATTAATGGACCTACCTGAAAGCTTTTAATTAAAACTACTTTGCTAGGCTTTTGGATTTTCCACTCAATTAAATACTTTGAAACAGTTGCTTCAGACAAATATTCCCCCCACACGCCCTTCCTCCCAAAGTGGATTAAAGATTTTGTCTGCAGAGCAAACCCTACAAAATTACATGCACTTTTTTCTAAAGTAGCTTTTCTAGAGTCAAATTTCAAACCCTTGCTTCCCCAGTATGTTTTTCTATCATGAGCCCTCTTTTTAGTGTATTTAAACTGTGTCTCTTACTTTAGTGTTTCAGTGTCCCTACATGCCAAAGTAGACATTTCAACTTTATAAGTGAGACACAAAAAATAGTAATTCGGTGTTTCAATTGAGACCACTAGATGGTGAAGGGAAAAACAAAGGCAGCTTGTACCTGAAATCAGGGAACACCTGGAGAGTTCCCTGCAAAAACACAGTTGGAGTAAGGAGAATTAAGGACAGCAGCATTAGTCTCAGAAAAGTGACAGGAGAGGCTAGGAGGATGGAAGCAGGGTTCTAGGAGGTGACAGATATGAAATATCAACAAACCTATGATAAGCCTTAAGGAAGAGGACATAATGAGGATGTGAAAAATAATAACAAATCATATGTCAAAAAAAACTCTTAATGAAATTAGAGCAAAATATTGTTAACCAGCATGCCAAGGCAATGATTGCTGTTCTTGAGACCTTTAACAGAGGATATTATGAGTAAATTTCTTTCTGGGGTAAAACTGAACGTTGAAGTGTGGTGATCATATGATTAATCAGTGGGCTACTCACCTAAGGCACTATCCTGTTAGTTTTACAGTCCTTTGGGTAGATACAGACATGTGAACTGGAATAATTACTGAACCTTTGATATGGGCAATAAGGAGATTTTATGACTGAAAAGGAAAATGAAGCACTGGGAACTGTATTCTGGAAGCTGTTTTATACTCTTCTCATTAATCTGAACTACAGGTCTTCTTTCTTCTGTGTGGGGACCCCAGAATACAGGATGCTGCTGACTGATCTTTGTGGGAACCTATGAATCTTTTCGGAATGTGAAAAAAGGATAACAATATGTGTAATTTACTTCCTCAAAAACCTTTTCCCATCAGTACCAGGACTGAGTCCAGAGAAAGGCCATGAAGATGATCAGAGGGCTGGAACACCTCTAAGAATCACAAAATCATAGAATTGTTAGTGTTGGAAATGACCTCTGGAGGTCATCTAGTCCAACTCCCCTGCCAAGGCAGGGCCACCCAGAGCAGGCTACACGCCCAGGTGGGTTTTGAATGTCTCCAGAGAGGGACTCCGTGACCCATACGGGCAACTCACCTATGAAGACAGGCTGAGAGCGTTGGGCTTGTTCAGCATGGAGAAGATTTGGAAGAACATATGATGTCCTTTCAATACCTTAACTTAGCCTAAAAGAAATCTGGAAAGGGACTTTTTACAAGGGCAGATAGTGATAGAAGAAGGACTAATAGATTTAAGATGAAAGAGGGTAGATTAAGATTAGATATTAGGAAAAGATTCTTCTCTGTGAGGGTGGTGAGGCACAGGAGCAGGTTGCCCAGAGAAGCTGTGGATGAGCTACTCCATCTCTGGAAGTGTTCAAGGGCAGTTTGAGCAGGGCCTTGAGCAATCTGGAAGGCATCCCTGCCTATGGCAAGGGGGTTGGAACTACATTACCTTTAAGGTCCCTTCCAACTCAAATCATTCTATGATTCTGTGATTATATGATCATTTCTATCACCTCATCAGGAAAATTGGAGTCTGAGATCAAAAATCTAAAAAGTAACCCTGTAAAGGGCTTTGACTTCTCCATGTAAATAATCATAAAGTGTACTTGTGCGAATGAGTACAGATTGATTCATGATGGCGGTAAGCCATGTTGGTTCAGCAGCAGTGCACCTATTTTAGCACAGTCCTGTGCCTAAGTTACTATGCCCAGATCTCAGTAAGAAACAGCTGTTTATGTTGCTCCAGTGATCTGAAATGCTACGTAAAATACTTAAGTAGTAATTGATTTTCTAACCCATATAAATCAGAAACAGGACAAGGGCATGAAACCATGCTAGAAATAACAAGGTATAGTCGAGTAACCAATGGAACTGCACTGTGAAGCAAAGCAAGTGCAGAATAGAAACATAGAATGATTAAGGTTGGAAAGGACCTTATGATCACCCGGTTTCAAACCCGCTGCATGGGCAGAGGCACCTCACACTAGACCATGTCACCCAAAGCTCTGTCCAACTGGGCCTTGAACACTGCCAATGATGGGGCATTTACCCTATCTTTGGGCAACCCATTCCAGTGCTTCACCACCCTCACAATAAAGAACTTCTTCCTTATATCTAATCTGAGCTTCCCTGGTGAAGTTTGAACCCATTACCTCTTGTCCTAACACTACAGTCTCTGACGAAGAGTCCCTCCCTGCCATCCCTATAGCACCCTTTCAGATACTGGAAGGCTGCTGGAGGTCTCCATGCAGCTTTCTCTCCTTCAGCCTGAGCAGCCCCAGTGTTCTGACGATTCTAAACATATAGTCATATGTTGGTTTGGGTTGGAAGAGTCCTTAAAGATCATCTAAGTGCAACTCTTCTGCCATAAGCAAAGATATCTTTCACTACATCAGGCTCCTCAAAGCCTCATGCAGACTGAGCTAGAACAAATCTAATGATAGGGCATTCACAGCTTCTCTGGGAAATCTGTCCCAGTGCCTCACCACCCTCACTGTAAAAAATTTCTTCATCTCCAATCTAAATACTTTGCCCCTTTTTTGGTTACTATAGGTTTAATAAAAGGTCTCTCTATCATTATTGTAAGCCCTTTTACCACTGTTGTGCACCATTCCCAGTTTTGTGCATAAAACCTAGGCATTTGGGAAGAGAGCTGTTACATTCATGTCTGATTTGAATGACAGGATAATGATATTCTCCCACTCAGTGTGTCATACAATACACCAAGAAGAATTTCTTTTTTCGATGTCATTAACTCTTCCCTATCTTTGACATCTTTCATCGTAATCTGCCTTTTCTGCACACTGTAAGTCATCCAGGTGGCCTTTGTTTTCTACCACAATATATTACAAAGAATGCCTTCAAAAGGAGCGTGACCAGCAGGTTGAAGGAGGTGATCCTGCCCCTCTACTCTGCTCTCGTGAGACCCCACCTGGAGTATTGTGTGCAGTTCTGGTGTCTTCAGCATGAAAAGGACATGGAACTGTTGGAACAAGTGTAGAGGAGGCCACGAGGA